>JASDQU010436090.1:66169-88839 GCA_032191745.1 Picea mariana | reverse complement strand
CTAGAGGTCCCTCTGTGGATGCTGGTCCAACGACTGTTGCTGGTATCACCTCTGGTCAAGGACATCGTCGATTCCTCATGAATTCTATCGAGCACACTAGTCCCACATCTGTACATAACAGATACATAGATGTCAATACTTTGATGCATATAAAAATGATATATATAAAATAATTTAAAAATTAAATAACTTTAAAAACATGTACCTAGCTCTCCTCACTCCTCTCCAGTAGGTATGGGCATGTCCAGATCTCAAGAGAAGTTGATTCCAGCATAGGGGTAGTCCTCTATGGCTGGAATCTATTATTCCCACCAGTTGAATAATTTGTCATCAAAGGCCTCTATGATCCTTCCTCCCCCCTATCGTGGCAGCAATGATGCCCATGTACATACCGCTGGGAAGGAGGCCACATGCCCCCGTAAAGTCTCTCTGGGACTCAGACTAGACAACCTCTTGAATAAGAACAAGCATAGGATGGTGTCAAACTCGCAGTTCTTGTTTCTACACTCTTGACACTCTGTCAGTTGCCTCTTCATGCATGTGAGCATGGTCGTACTCCAGTCATAGAGATGTACCTCCTGGCATTGAATTTCACAATGCAGGTGCGCTCGGGAAGCTTGTTGAAGCGACGCATATCCAATGATCCGTCCAATGACTAGTAAGATCACCCTCAGTTTCAAACTGGTGACCTTTTGAATGGGCACTTGAGAGCCTACCTTCTTAGTGCCAGCCTCAAAGTACATCATGATGCAATCATCAATGTTGAAAGGCCCGTGGGGAGAGGTGCGTAGATTGACTAGTTCCCCTCTCCTTGAGAGGCCATTCAAGAAGTATATATCCTCAGTCGTTGGAGTCAACGACTGACCCTCTATCATAAAATCCTTTGCATTTGGATGCCAATAGTCAACCAGGGTGTTCAGTAACCTGGGTTGTGCCATCATAAATAGACGTTGGAAGAACTTACACAACCCACATTGTTTCAATGCGGCAATGGCAGCAGGGTCCTCATTGACCAAGATATCAATATCCTTGTGTTCCCTATCCCTCCAGTGGACATACATCCTGTTCCATGGTAGTTCAAAAGGAAGTTATCTCTTGCATCTCAATTTTTTCCATGCTTTTGAGGGTGTAAGCGGGCTATTTCGGGAACAGTTTCTTATGTATGCGGGAAGATTTTTTTCTGCTCGAGTACATATGCGGGTTGTCCTTGGACAACCTATGTACACGTAGGGCCTCTCCTTTTTAGGGGAGCATTCCCCCCAAAAAACAAAAATTAATGCACAAACGAAGAATGGAAATGCGGGAGGGATGAGTTTGTACTTACTTGGTCCGAGCGGAATTTCGTTTCATCCTCTGAAGCTCCCATAATCAACTTCTTTATCAAAGGGGTCGTTTTTACCTTTTGGTTAATTATCAAATTGCAATGGTGAAAATGAGTTGTCAACGTCTATTTATAGAATGTTTTGGCCCCTTTTGCCACTTTTTTTGACTCCCTTTGTCCTTTTTTCTATCTTGGAAATCATTTAATTCCATTCTTGAGTTTCTTATTGGATGTTACAATACACTTTGCCTTTTGGTTTGGTAACTTTTGGGGAGGTGGGTCACTTTAAAAATCCTTTGGTAAAAATCATTTTTTTTCAATTTTTTTCATATAAGTTACGATTTCACCTCCACTTTCTGCATCTTGTTGTATTTTCCACTTTTCCATAGGATAGATCCCATCGACTTGCAACACAGAACCATCTTTTCTTCTTTAGAAGTGTCATGATTAGGTGGTAGAGCCTACTTTTACATGGATTCCCTAGATAGATCCTTGTTGCATTTTGGCGTCCATGTTGTCTATAAATGACTTTAGGCTCGGGAGTCCTTGTTAGTCCTATCATGATTACAAGTTTGAGCCTCATTTGTCTGATGCACCATCACTCTTGGCCTCACCCCTGGGACTCCCAAAATGAGCACACTTTGTTTTCTTTCAATCTCACTTTAAAAACCGAAAGCAACATCCGACGAGATTGTATTTATGCTTTTCGATCTTGTCTGGATTAACTAAGAAAAGTAACCTTCTGGAGTCTTCTTTAAGCCCTTTTCAGACTCCCTAAACATGAAAATATTGTCAAGTGATCTTGTTGCCCTTCACACTCACCAAACTAAAACTTGAAGGCACGTCTGTCTGGTGGTAGTTTACCCCTTTTTCGGTCCAGATGGTCAATTGTGTGAACAAAGGTATACTATAGGAACTTCAGTTTGCTAGAAGAGTATTCTCAGGTATAAGTTTAACTCTTTTTTGGGCCCGCGGGACTAAATTTATGAAAAAGGAGCATTCTCCTTGGTTTTGGTTTATCACCGTTTTCGGGCCTTGGAGATTACTTATGAAAAAGGAACCCCCACAGAGTCCATAGTTAAGCTCTTTTCAGACTCCCTAAAATTGAAAAGATCATTGAGTGACCTTGTTCCTTCACACTTATTAAATTGGCCTAGAAGAACATCTACTGGCATGAGTTTACTCCTCTTTTCAGCCTATAGATTATAGAGGAAAAAGGTATGCCTTGGGAGATTCATCTCGTCAAGAGAGTTCTCCTCAGTAACTTTTATACTTTTTCGAGCTAAGGGGACTAAATTCAGAAAAAAGGATGTGAGTCCATAGTTAAGCTCTTTTCAGACTCCTTAAAATTGAAAAGATTGTCGAGTGATATTGTATTTGTCACACTCGTTAAAATGGTTTTTAATAGACGTATTTTTGATGCAAGTTTACCCCTTTTTCAAACTGACTAGACTATCTCCGAAAAAGGTACCCCTTCGAGCCTTCTTTTACGTTTTTTTTAGACTCTCTAAAAATTAAAAAAATACCGATCTTACCTTCTCTGAGCTCGTTAAAAATTACATTTAAGGGGGTTTCATTTTGCCTTTCTAATCACATTTTCATCTCTACGTCTTTGGCCTAATGTCGACTCCATGTTGCTCTCAACTGAACCTTTGAAGCATGCCTTATATGCAAGCCTTGTAGCACTTTGCCTCTGTGACCTGACACCTTGACCCATGGAGGAATTTTCCCCGAGTGTCCTTTTCCTGCACATCTCTCCTTTCTCTAATAATTAGTGTTTCTTGCACCTTGAACTAGTATGATTTCTTGTGACACTCATTCCTCCTTTGTAACGTAGCATTCTTTTGTTCTTTTTCAAGCTCTTTAAAAAATTGAAAAAGATTAAAAAAAAAAAAAAAAAATCCCCAAAAAAGGGGACGGGAAATATATATTCTTTTTTGGCAGCATAATGATTCTCCCTTGGAAAAATCACATACTTCAATTTGTTAGTCAAGGATTGGGATCTAATATGACTTTAGGAAGATGTTATCGATACATAGATCTATGTCCTCCTCCGTTTGGTTATTCTTCCAAACACACGGAGAGTTTTCGTTGCCTCCTGTATTATGAACTTATGTCAATGTCATGCTCCCTGAGTCTAATCATATTTCGTGCTCTTTTCCAAGGAAAGTTTCACCCAAACTGAGTCGAACTTTCTATAGTTTGTCTCTTGACCTCATGACCCAGCCATCCCGAGCATCCAATCAAGTCCTTGTTCGAAATCAATGAAGTTCTCTACCTAATCATTGATATCCAATTGTGTTTTCCTGACAAGACCTATGGGTAGTGAATTCATACACTCATATTGTACTCCTACCCAAGTTTTTAAGATCTTGAAGTTGTTGCTCAAGCTATGAAGACCTCATCTCCATCCATCAAGCATTATTGGCTTCTTGAAGATAGATACTATACTTGTATATATTTGATTTTGAGATGTAGATACGCTATGTATTGATCGCGGATACACTTTATATAGTTATATGACATGGATATGTAGTTTATTTGATTGGAAGCCATGATTTATTTCAATCTGAGCATGGGTATGCCCACCTTGGAGAGACAATTGTTATTTTGCAAATGGCACCTCCCGAACTCTGGTCCTGGGCTCACTCGTTTCGTACATTGGTGAAGATTTTGTAATGTATTTCGGTCATCAGATGATCTTATGACCTCACACATTAGGGGGCATATGTTATAACCATAAATTTCTCTACACATGCATACCTAGCCTTTGGTCCTCTTACTTGCATCTTTTTCCAAGCCACTACTAAGTTGCTCTTCTAAAAAACCAATTTTTTGAAGATGTACACACCCTGCACCAATATTGTCCACATACATATGCTTGTTGCACCACTACAACTCATGTACATATGCATGTTGCACCATTACATCCCGTGTATAATTGCAAAAGTTGTAAGGAATTCGTTGAGATTACAAGCTATTGGATAGTTTCCCAACTAATCCACCACCTATAGCCCATCTCCCAACCGAATAAACATCCTTTTGTCATATAAAATGAGGTGTTGGGGTCTCATTCCACATCTAGACATAAGAACAGTGAAACACTGTCTGTTTCACATCCCCTCCTTGCCCAAGTTAATTACATCCCTTTTGTGAGAATTGCCTCAACATTCCCCAATTAGCCCTTCTTCCTCCATCAAAACCCATTCACTTCCCGAGAAGAGATCAGAAGGTTGAGAGGAGAATACATACAAAGGTGCACTTGGAGCTTGGTGAAGAGGATCCTAGACCAGGTTCGTGGAGCAGTAGTTGGCTTTGGTTGTAAAGGTATAATCATTGAGTTATTAATAAAATAAGTACTTTTCTTGTCCCAAATCAAGGTGTATTGAATGATTTTATTGGTTTATGTTTTGACATTCTAACATCTAACCCTAATTTATATATGAAATAGCATGCTTGTAGTTTTTCTGTTTGTCTATATTTGAATGCAAGTCAACCTTGGGAGGAGGCATGTAGTCAGTGAAGCTTTCAAGCGGGAGGGGATCATCACCAAACATGGAGTGGAGGTATAGTTACTCGATCCCTCTCATCTTTGCTTTTCTTGTATGAGTTTTGGTATGTTTGGGGTAGTTAAAGAAGTAGATGACTTTTAGACAGTTAATTGATCTGCCTACATTCTGAACCCTGGTGTAGTCATAGGGGGATTTTTCCCGCTAGCATATTGTAAGCTTAGTCATTAATTTTTAAACTGGTATTGCATTAATATATTGTTCTTTAAAAACATGTTAGAAATTTAATTTTTAAATTATAAACCACATTTTTATATAATCTTACTTTTAAATCTACAAAATACATGAACATAAACTCATATTTTGAATCATCATGTTAACATAACATCAAAAAGGTTGTACTATTAAACATGCATATCAACCATATTATTACTTCTAATATTAACATAGATTATTAGGATAAATAAGAAACTTGTTGGCATAGGGGCAGAACCAGGGTTCAATGCTTCAACAATGCACCAATAAAACCCTAACTATCAGCCCTTTCGGCAACACCTGTGAAGCAGATGAAGTCTCACTCGAGGTAGAGGCAGGGGGGGTTGAAGGACTCATGTGTCGGCAACCTAGTTGGGACACGGATCTATGATCACAATACTTAATAGAGCACTTAGCATTTAACATTCATTAGTCTTTTAACCCTTATTCACATCACAGGTTAAACCCTTGTTACAGAACAACGCAGTATTACTCAATATCTAAGCATATCTAACCATTAGCACACAACATCATAGTAGATCTAACATTCATTCATACATAAAGCACTTGAGCATCAATGGATTTAAGCAATTAAATACATAAACAACATAAACAACATATCACAAAGCACATCGACACATGATATACGTGGTTCACCCCAGTGTGGGGCTACGTCCACCAAGTCTTCTTCTTATTTATTAGTCTCCTTCAATCTTCTTACATGTACATAGCCACAAAGACAACTCCCCATAGGACATAATATCTACATGCACCTCTCCAGATCCTCCTTCCCTGAGTTATGTCCAAGCACAAAGCCTTTACACAATATGTGCACAAAGCACTTACAAAACACTTGCAGTTAGCTCTGCAATCCTTAACACATCTTCTTGCACATAGCTAACATTAGCACTAATCCATCGACCTACTAGGTCTCTTTCTTACAATGTCTAGCTACTTATTTATACATTACAAAAGGGGCCTAAACATGGGTAATACCCATGGGCTGACATCCCATATCCGTTACATAAACCCTAAGACCTAAAAATCTTGCAAAAAAGGCAGGATCTCACGATCTCTACTTTGCCTGGGTGCTCCGTCTTCGACCAGCCTATCGAAGTCCCAAAAATGGTCAAACATGACCAATGTTTCTACAAAACTTGGTCGAGGTCCAACAGGCCCCCAACACTCACCTGTGACTCATCCCGAGTCACTCTGATCTGGGAAATACTGCTTCGAATGCCTCGACTTGCTGCTTCACTGGAGCCTCCTTCTCGATGAACTCTGGAATGACTTGCTCAGTGACAAGGCCTTCTAGGTGTTGTTCCACTAGTATGAAAACCTGCTCTAGCTATGATCCTTGTCCCCTGATATCCTCAAAGAGGGTGCAGGCTTCATCCTACACCAGTTGGATTCGTTGTGTCACTTACATCATTCTTCTCTGGATAGCAGTGACCTTCTATTGAACTGCATGCTGCTCCTATGATCTCTTCATCTTCTCAACGACCGTAAGCTGCTTCAGCTGCGCATGCACTGTCGATGCCTGCTGCTTTGCCTCCAATATCATCAGCTCTAGGTATTCTGAAAGGCTCTCATAGGTATGCGCACTTCGTTTACTTAATTTATTGTATTCTGAAGCCAATGCCTTGATTCTTTCTACTGCTCTCCTGGCAATTTCTTCCCTTTGATCTCGCACTTCTTGTGGAGTGCTCGACACTTCTTGCAATTCTAGCTCTGCTACTCTTGCTTGAAGCTACTGAATGGATTCAGTGAGATTCCCCACTTGGCTCTCAGTTATCTCTTCTTCCATCTGATCCAATCCTGGCACAGAGGGAAGTGCTCTAGTTACTACTTCTCTAGCCCCAATCTGCTCCACGAGTAGTTGTTCTTTTTATTTCTGGATCTGTTCTTTTTCCTCTTCAAACTTTGCCCAGAGGTCATCTTTCTCTTCCTACGCAACCTGACGTTGCTCTAGGGATTCCTCCTTTTCTTACTTCAAGGCCTCTATGGCCGACTCTTTTTCTTCCTGTACATGTCGAAGGTGAGCCTCTGTCACATCTTCTATTCTACATAGTTGGGTGGGATCATCCCCCAAATCTACAGCTTTTTATGATGACGGCACAATAGACATTGTGTGTCTCGAATAGAGAGCTTGTTGTACCCCCTTCAACTCCGCCTCAATTCTACTATACATTGTCTCTTGCTTTGCTTCATTTTGTTGCAAAATATCCTCCGAAGCATCTGCTACAGCTGTGATGATGAGGTCAATATAATCCACTGTGAGCACGTTCTATGACCGAGGCTTATTGGCTCATGACTTCTTCCTCACTGAGGGTTTCTTTGGAGAAACCTTCCTTTTCTTCAATGTATTGGCCCTTGTAAGTGGATACTTAGGCGGTGTCACTTCGCCCTTTTTTTGATTGTCTTTCCCTTCCTACTATTGGTTTACTTCGTCACCCCCTCATCCTCTAGGTGAGTCAGGCACAATTTCCTTCGATGCGTTGTTTATCTCCTGAACTTATTCCTTCTTTTTCTTTTTCTTAGCACTGCTTGGTCCATCACACTCAATCCTGGTGACCACAAGACTTCCGATGAGGTCGTGGTCGGAGAGTTCTGCATCTCTAATTGGTACAAGGAATTCTGCAGGTCATTCCTTGGTTATCTCCTCCATATCTTCCTCATTCAATTTATAGTAAGACTACAGCTCCTCCTTGTTTTCATCCCTGTGTGTGGTGATGTATATGAAGTGGCAGTATGCACGTAGCCTAAACCTATGGAGTGTATTCAACATCATTCAGGGAAAGGATTCAATGGCCCATGTGAGTTGTAGGTAGTAGGTGTGGAAGACAACATTCAACTGCCACTTCTTTTCCATATCGCTTGAATATCACAAGGTGGTGAACCTTGCGGCCAATGGTTTGGATGGCTCAATTTTAGGGAATGTCGCTTCCTCCGGCATCTCCCAAGCTAAAAATTCTATAAGAACAAGTAACCAAATGAAGTGGAATTAATAACCTTGGTCCTATGTTTCACAACAGTCCTTCTCCAACTCGTTGACGAGGTATCTCACCCAGTACATCTGCATCCCTTCAACACACTTCCCTACAAGGTCAATGATAAACCATGTGCCTTGCGTTGGTTTGTTCTTCCTGATGAACTTACCAGCGATCAACTGGAAAGCTAGGTGCACTGCGCCATCTTTGATGGAGGCTACCTTGTAGCCCCACTTCCCCTTCTCCACATCACCGTAGGTTTCCTTTATACTCTGCACTAGGGAGCGATCTACAAACTTCCCTGCATAAAACTGATGAGGGTATGGTCCCTGGACGCTCAATCCAATGATCATGTGGATCAACATTGGATCCATAGTCACATGTCTATCAAACTAGAGATAACCTCCATGGTAGCACGATAGGAGGAGTTTAATGCATGCGTTAACCTCCTGACATCTGCTGAAGTGGGGTATCTTCATAACATTAAGGATGGTGGACCTCACAATATCCTTGATCCATGGCTAGGGGAATATATTCGATTTCTTCTCTGTCGTCTTTGTCAAGTACCTATGTGGTGTGAGCATCACATAATTATTTCTATCTCCCAGGTTAAAGTCGTTGATCTTAAGATCAGGGATCGGTCCTAGCTGTGGTCCTACTGTGCGTATCCCCTTTGGGAGGTATGCAGTGATGACTGTGTATTCAAAATATCTCAGGACGTTGTCATGACTAACCAAGCCAGCCAGAGGTGGGATGTAGTCAGGTAAGACCGGTGGGATGAGCTTCATGTTCACTAGGTCATCACGGTGCTTTCTTCTCTTCTCTGTCGTGGTTCGGGATGGGCTAGATTGACTGGATCGACGTCCAGTTGACGAAGATGCTTGCAATCCAGCTGTCGATGAGGCCTATACTCCTATAGACATGACCTTCTTAGCCATAAGGTCTATCAAAATCTCTTCCACATACTTCTCTACTGCGCTACATTCGCCTGACATAGGCGCTCGTAGTCAATTATCTCAGGTAGGCGAATGGGTGCTCAAGGTAAGAAAAATGAGTGGCGAGGTCTCAAGCATACAACGTGATGGAAATGAGTTCTCTTGTTAGATTGGATAGTCACAATTTGAAAAAGTGTCCCCGGTGAATTATTTGACGGATTAAATAAAAAATGATGTAACGGGTTCCTCCAACGGATCGAAATGCCTCAATCAATACGATTCCATCCGTTATGGCATGGTTTCAATGGTGTAATGGAAATCATTTTTGCAATAACCGCGTTTCTAACCATTTCAAAGCATCGTTCTAACAGTCAGGACACCTCCAACGGTTATATATCTTCGCCAAGTCAAAGTTCTCTTCTGCGTTGTTCTGCTATTCTGGCGATGTTCAATTTCTGCAAGCCTTATTCCTACGAAGTCTTCACTTAGCTTTCTTCTTACTAAGCTTTCTGACCTTCTTCCCTGTGATCTGAATTTCTGGATTCCTCGTTCCATTTGTACTCTTATCTTCTCTTAGCATAGTAACTTTGCATTGCTAATTTTCTCTCAAATTTTTTGCATGCAATATCTCTTCTCTTACTACTTCTGGGATAGGTTCTCTTTTCTCCTTCGTGGATTGGTTATTTAAGCATTCTTGTGTTCTTTCAACTTCGATAGCTAAGTCTCTGGTCTTCAGTTTCTTCGAATTGTCCTCTTGTTCTTCTATTAGTTGCGCTATTTTCTTGGATATGAAGTCCCTTAATTCTTAATTCTTCTGGTTTGTGTCTTCCTTTTCTTCTTTCCTTCGAATCTAATCTTCCTCAATACAAGTCTTTCCTAACAAAAGTGCAAAAGGAGTGTTGTTCTCAATAAACTTAATGACCTCAAAGTCTTCTTCAACCGATGGTCCATGGGAAATCATAGGTATGTTGGCCCTTGGTTATGGAAGGAAGCAAAGAACAAGGAAGAAAAAGGTGAAAAGCGAACTTCGCGGGAGACACAGTGACTGTCACTGGGTCGAAGTGAGCAAAAGATAATAAAAGATGAAGAGAAGTACGGAAAAGAAAGTCATTGGATGAGAAGGTCAAGGTTGATAGATTGGCAAGGAAAATGGATTGAGGACAACTCAGAAAGCGGAGAAAGCCATTGTTGGATGCTTTGGAGCACCGCGCAAGAAGGAAGGAAAGACAGACTGGTGAAGCCCAAAAAAAGAGGGTCAAGTTGACCTAGGGTTTTAGACACCTAGGGTTTTGGGTATTTAGGGTTTTGAAACCCAGGTTTTGTCCTAAGGCTGTCGGTGAGGTATTGTAATGTATAAATAAAGGTCAAAGAGGGCCTGGGTCAGGTGGGTACAAGTCGGTACGATACTGTTGTTGATCTAGATCTATTGTTGTGGTGAGAGATTATTGTATTGTGAGAGAGAAGTGGAGAGATCCTTCTAGTATTGTAAGATCTTCAACTATGTGCGAAGGTCAAGTCTTGCAGCTGGGTGCGCAGGAAGGGGAGATAAAGAGAGAGAAGAAAGAAGATCTGCTAGCTGAGAGTGCAGAAAAGAACTGTATGCTTTACCTTAATAAATCATAAGCATAGTTATGTGGATGTAGCCCTAGAGAGAGGGTGAACCATGTATATCTTGTGTTGTGTGTGTGATTGATACTTTGATCTCTATCGTTGTTATATTGTTATATGCATTGTTGTGTTAGATCAAATCTATAGTTATACAGGATAGATCTAGCTGAGAAGAAATAGATGCATGTTGTGTTGTTGTTGTAATAGATCCACTTGATATTCCCCTAGTTGTAGACATATCTGTCCTGAAACTCCCTCATAGTTGCTTCAGGTGAGACTGCATCTGCTTCGCAGGTGTTTCCAAAAGGGCTAGTAGCTAGTGTTGGTGACAGAAGTCACTCCTGGATTGCTAGCAGGAGCAGAGCCCGACGCCCATCAGTTTTATGTCACGATGGTTTATAGATGGGATGACCAAATGGAAGCCAACTCAAAACAATATCATTCCAACTCCAAAACTAGGCCAAGCATGCATAGGTGAGTGAGGTCTTATATAAACTTCAGACAATGAGCTGTAGTAAAGGGTGAACAGGTGGAAGACTTATATAAGAGGAAAGAAGAGGTCTATTATTAACATCGGGTTTCTAACAGGATGTGGAAGAAGACGTCCAAACGCAATATCATCTTACATTCAAACGCAAAAGCCAGAGAATGTAATAATGCAACAATAAATCTTTTATCACAACATAACTGCAATAATTCACGCGAATCAGTCAATCACGAACTCTCTTAGCATGAGACGAAAATTAGATGGAGTAAGAAAAACTATCTGTCATAAAACAAGATATCTCATATACATATGCATAACCAGCAAACTAGAATATCTATTAAAAATTTACAGTAGGGAGCTCTGCTCTACCATCGATCCCTTACAAAATACAAATACTGAGCCTATATACTCAGAAAAATTCGCTTAGCAGCGGCGTCTCAGGGATTTCAACGTATGGCGTCTCCTCAATCAAATCCGGCCTGCACTTCTCCTTTCATACGCCACCTTAATTTTGCATGGCTCGCGCCAGGGGTTAGCTGAGCCCTTAAATGTTGAATTAGCGTGTGCAGGCTTCCCTGGCGAGTCGAGGACTCGACGTGGCTTCCATGGAAAGGACCAGTACAGAGGACCATCTCGGGTAGACCTTCCAGCCAGGATGTTCATTCCTTGTAATTAATGAGTGAAGCGAGGCTTCAACCACCTTATCTCTTATCTCATTTATCCCAAAAAGGCATTGGGATTTAGATCATGTCGAACCAACATCTGGAGACACAGTTCCCCCCTTCTGAAACTCATCTTAGCGCTTTTGGCCTTTTCGGTACAACCCCTTCTACTCCCTCGAGTGACCACGGGCCGTGACCTCTCGCCTATTTTCCAGAGTGCTTTCGACATTTTGGGGTTCGTGGATGAGAAAGAGCAGGTCTTTCCCCCTTCAAAATCGCGATGGGCGGAATGTCGGGAAGGCCTAATAGTCTCCACGCGTCCCGCCACTGATCTGATGGTTCTAAACTAATTCGGCAATATTGCGGGCCTGGGTCTGAGACATTAGCACCCCTCCTTTAGTCCTGCTCCTATGTGACCGGGCGCCCGAACCATGGGCCTAAGTCTGGGCGCTTTCGGTGTTTCGGGGTTCGAGGTTTCGAAATGTGAAATGTCGAGGAGTGCTTATAGCTTGAACTCTCGAATAATGACATGGCATAGATGCATGCCGCGCATCCTTCAGATGGACGGCCTAGATAGTAAGCGCTATTATAAAAGGTGTTGTCCCCCTTTATAGGCTCGCTTGATATGACTTGGGGCTAAGACCGTGGGCTCAGCGCCAAAGGTTCTTACGGCGTTTCGCCGATCGGCGACTTCAACTGCAATGAACGAACACCTCCTTGACTCCTGAAACCCCGATCCCTGATATGCCGACTGGTATCCAACTGTCCCAATGAGATCAGACACCCTAGATTTGTCCTAAAATATGGGAGTTGTCACTTGTGCTAAATCTCGGGCAACCCGGTAGCCCTGAAAACCCGATGACCATCGATTAAATCTGTAGGTGGATCTCGACTGTCGATAGAAAAACTTTGCTCGCTCGCTTGACTCGTCACTGAAAAAGGATTTTCTCGTGCTGCGCTTGGGCGCTTCCTGTGCAACCTGCAGACCTGGGTTCTTTTGTGCCCAAGACAAAAATAATCGCTAACAGCTAGGGCTTGTTGGTGCGCTCTTGGAGTGAACCTTGGGTCTGCCCCTATTCCAACAAATGGTTCTTTTGTCGAGACAGGAATCTTTGTAAGCGAATGCCAAGGTGGTTCCCATCAAAGACAAAAGTTCAAAAGTGGATAGAGGATCAAGAGAGGGACTTTGCTGAAGCCCAAAATAAGAACCCTAAGCTGAGCACTAAAGATTGGCTACAAAGATACATATTCACCGACATTCACAAGATCTTCTTTGGAGGAATCCATCAGGAAGTACACGAGTGGTTGGCTAGGTTAGCTGATACCCAACTCGAGATCAGATCTAGACCTCTTGTGGTTTGAATGTCAGTGCTAATCCATAAGGTTAAAAGAGTTGATAACGTCGTGCCCTGAGCAGTAGATCATTGGTTTGATAGTACAATTGGAGGGTATATCACCGAGTTTGCTATTGATAGAGTAGAATCATATAGCCAAGACGAGAGATACTTTTTCAAGGGACCCCGAGGGAATTTTTTTCATTTTCTGAAGTTAAGAATCAAGATTATTTTGCATGAAAAGAACATCTTGAAGATACAGTAGACTGGATGGATTTGAAAAGGCTAATGTTCAAGAGTTCAGACAGTGAAAACGACATAGAAGCTGGATATACGTGTAGTGGGAGAGTATTCCGAGGGGTTCCTCTTGAGTACCTGTTTAAGAAAAACTACGGGGAAGAGGGTTTCTACAGTGGAGAAGAGGTAGATCTGATAGACGAAGAGCACTCGAAACCCACTAGGGCAGAGGAAGAAACCACTGAAGAACTTCATCGGAATGAGCTAGAATCATCAGGAACTATGCAAGCCACTGAGGTAAGTAACTTCGATCCTCCTGTTAATTCATAAACGCTAAGTAATCAGAATATTCAGAAGAACTAGAGTCCTCAGAGCACTATTACTAGCAGTTCAACATATACTCAGATAGGAAATCTAGGCAACTCCATGGCAGATGAGATGAGGCTCCCTATCTTTAGAGGAGATGGATTTGAAGATCCTGATCAGCACTAGTTTCTATGTGAGGCCGTATGCAACATTAAAAATGTTATCGACGAAGCTGTTAAAAGAAACCAGTTCAACACTACACTAAGGGATTGCGCGTTGAGCTGGTACATGAAGCTTGTCCAAGGACTTGCACAACCTAAGCCATTTAATGAGATCAAGAACGCATTGATTGTAGAGTTTAAGAAACCTAATTAGAAGTCACAATGTATTACAGAGATGAAGGATATTAAGCATAAAGTAGCCAAACCTATTTGGGAGTTCGATAAGAGATGCAAGACCCTAAGAGGCCGATTGACTTTTAAGATCCCAGATGAGCAGAACAAAGAATGGTTCATCGCTGCCCTATTACCACACATCAGAGTTCCCTTGATGCAACAGAAGATTTCTTCACAGTATAAAGTGCTGGAGATCGCTATGAATCTTGAATCAACCCTTATGGGAGAATCTAGCTCAGGTATGAGCCAGATCATGAGTCAGTTAACTAGTTTGTCTTTGCAGGTTGAAGACATGAAGAAGGACAAAGGAAAAGACAAAAGGGAAGACATCTGAAGTATCAAATGAAAATTGGAAGGCCATGACAAGGAGAATTGTCCCCTATTCCATGAATACTTGGTTTCTAGAGCTCCGAGCCCCTTGAAGCAAGTCACATTACCCTGGTGCGAAGTATGCAGAAATCAACATCGCCCTGGTGAGTGCTATTACATGTAGAAATACGTTTAGACACCCACAAAATTGTACTTCACATTCTGTAAGTTAGTAGGGCACGATGAAATAGATTATAGAGCTTATGATCTCATGAATGAAAGATCAAGAGACATATACAAAATCCAAGGTGAAGTACATCAAGAAGGAAACAATGTGCAATATAACTCTCCAGGAAGAGGAAACTTCAATCCTCACAGTGGATTCAAAGGAGGAGGAGGAGGAGGAGGAGGAGGAGGAGGTATGGGACAAGGCTGAGGAAAAATAATCTTTTATAACTACGTGCAGCTAGGACATCTTTCAAGGGACTGTCAGAACCCTTGTACCACTTGCAACTATTGCAACTCCTTCGAGCATGTCATTGAGGACTGTCCTGTGCTGCTAGCAAAAGCTTCAGGAAAGATGAGGACCTCAACAAAACCCGCAAGTGAAACTGATATATGATGAACCTCGCAGAGAAGACCCTAGAGTTGTTGTTATCACTCGAGGAGGCACTGCTACAGGAGAGGATAAAATGACCCAAGGAAAGATTGCAGAAGACTCAGGTATCTAGAAGGATGCGGAGAAGATTTTGAATTTTGATGCAAAGAAAGAAATACAACCATTCGAGGAGGCAAGAAAAGATTTCAAGGGAGACCAAGGTTCTTCATAAAAAATAAGACCAAAAGTAAGAGAATATGGAATGCCTCGGGCATTTGATCATTCGGCTTCACCAAAAGAAGGAAAAGAGGTAAGTAAGCTCATCGAATTTTTGTACACTTGTCTTAAGTTAATTCAGGATGAGAACATTGTGCAAGAGCTATAGAACTTAATCAGGAAGTATGAGGTAGGGAAGATAGGCCCCTTACTGAATAGGGAAGTACACCAAATTGGTAAGAAGAGAAGGAAAAATAAATAATTACACTTGAATGCTCAGATAGGAGAGTATGATATAGACTATGTGGTCCTTGACTTAGGGTCGGAGGTCAATGTCATGACGAAGCAAACTTGGGCACTGATGGGAAAACCCAAGCTGATATATTCCCCTATCAGGCTTCGTATGTCTAATCAGCAAGCTATCATCCCATTTGGATGATTGGATCATGTCCCTGTGGACATCGACGGAGTAAGAACTTTTGCATATTTTGAGGTAATTGAAATTGTCGATGACAAATGCCCTTACCCTGCATTGTTAGGAATTGACTGGGCCTTCAACAATTCTACTGTTGTTGATTTGAAGAAAATATGTATGACATTTGAAAGAGATGGACTTAGGGTCATTGCACCCTTAGATCTAGATGAGGGTCAGCGTTACACGGATCCCATCAAGAAAGAAGACCACACATACGAACTGGAAAACATCTACAAACTAACAACCAGACAACAGGATTACATCAACCCTACAGCTGATGGGAATCTGATATGGCGAAGTGACAACACGTGTTCATCAGATTTAGAAGAAGCACTAGAGAACTAACAGAACCAGATGTATGAAGTATCTACCAGAATATGTGCTCGATTAACCAGAGAGGTTCGCTGAATCGACACAATAGTGAGTAACTTACCCACATTTAATAGTTTGAATCCTTTAGAAACCTTCCTATCAAATTTTGAAACAAGTGTACCAACACAACAAAGGCTATTGGCAATGGATGAGGCCTTGAAATCCACAATAGAAAGATGGTTGGGGATGCATAAAATAAATATCATAGACTGGACACAATGTCGAACCTTGATGACAACGTGGTTCTCAGCACAGGCATCAAGTTGCAAAGTAAGGTATACCAGTTGAATTTGCCCAAAGGACCATGTGCGACATTGTGAAGAGGCCTAAAGTGACATTCCACGAGAATAATGGGTGCACAGATTCATCAACACGTTGGACACAACCCCCGTGAACTGGTACCTTCAAGCAGAGTTGCGCCTCGTCACTACAGATTAGGAAGGTATGACTTAGAATTTTGTAACTACCTTTCTATTTGAGAGTCAATATCCTTCAGTCGATCAAGCCTTAGATATTGTGAGAAAAAAATTCTTTGAAGAGGCCTCTATCCTCCCTGTGAAACAAGAAGATGATGAATGGACTGCGCCTCTCCAAAAATTACAGAGTTGCTAGAACATCAATGCCGACGACGACGATGATCCCAGGAAGGTAAACATCACTGAAATGGAAGGCCAAAGAGATGTGGAAGGACCAGGAGTTGAGCTACCATTTATTGGTCAGCCAATCAAGATTAAAAAAGTCGATATTAGAACAGAGGAAACATTGAAGCTTGCCAATGTTGGAGATTATTTGGATGTTGCTACCATTGACAAGATTACAGAATTGATGCACAAATATCAGGACTTGTTTCCGACCAAGTTCATGGATATGAAGGGTATAAAAGGACCTATGGGAGAGATGAGAATACCTTTGAAACAAGATGCAAAGCCAGTCAATAAAATACCCTACGTATTGAACCCGAAATACAAGGAAAAAGTGAAGATTGAGCTCGACAGAATGTTGGAAGAAGGGATTATAGAACCTGTCGAAGAGTCGGAGTGGATCATCCCTATGGTGGTACAAGAAAATAAGATAGGAGAAATCAGGATATGTGTGGAACTCAGGAAGTTGAATGATGCATGTTTGCATGACCCTTTCCCTACACCATTCACTGACGAAGTATTAGACAATGTGGAAAGCTAGGAGGTATATTCTTTTACAGATGGCTTTTCAGGATACCATCGGATCTGAATTTCCAAGGAGGACCACCAAAAGACCACGTTTTCCATAGAATGGGGATCCTACCAATATACAATTATTCCATTTGGACTAAATAATTCCCCAACCATCTTTTCCAGGGTGGTGGTCGAAGCATTCAAAGAATTTTTGCATAAATATTTAGAAGCATATTTTGATGACTGGACTATGTTTAGTTTGTTGAAAAAACATATTGAATGCCTAAGGCTAATGTTGGATAAGTGCAAGCAGTGTCAAATTGATTTAAATCTGAAGAAGTGCATCTTCTTCTCACCATTTGGAGTACTATTAGCTCATATTGTATGCAAGCAGGGATTGTTGGTTGATCCATCAAAAATTGCAATTATAGTTGACTTGTCACCTCCTACTTCATTCAAACAACTGCGCATTGCATTAGGACATATTGGCTATTACAGGAAATTCATTAAAGGCTATGCCCAAATTATAGCACCGATGGAGAAGATGTTGAAGAAAGACTGTCAGTTCTGTTGGACAGACGAATGCCAGTAGAGCTTTGACACACTGAAACAGAAGATGGTCACTGCGCCCATTCTGGTTTTTCCATATTGGATAAAAGAGTTTTATGTGCATGTCGATGCGTCTTCTATTGCATTGGGAGAAGTACTGGCACAACATGGAGAAGGGGATATCGACCATTCGTTATCTTTTTCTAGAAGGAAGCTATCTACAACTGAAATTAATTACACCACTATAGAGAGAGAAGGATTAGCCATGGTGTATGCACTGACTTTAAAATGTTCACAGATCACTCCGCATTGAAGTACCTGGTCAAAAATCTAGTGTTGGGGGGGAGGATATGCAGATGGATTCTACTGTTTCAAGAATACAATTTTGAGATCATCGTTAAGCTAGGAAGAATGAACAAAGGACCTGACCACTTGTCGAGGTTGGAACATGGCAAAGAACCCACCAGTTTGGAAGATACACTACCAGATGCACAAATAATCACCATTAGAAAGGTTGATGACCACTTCGCAGACATCGTCTAGTTCTTGTCAATAGGAATGGAACCACGTGAGTATACAATTCCCCAGAAGAAACAACTAGTGGTGCGCGTTGCATGATTTTCACTTACAGTTGGTCAACTATATAAGATGGGACCTGATGAGATACTAAGGATATGCATTATGGAGATAGAGTTACCATTGATCCTCGTAGAAGCTCATGAAGGCATCGTAGGAGGAAATTATGTAGGGAAAACAATTGTGCAAAAGGTTCTGCAAGCTGGCCTTTGGTGGCCTACCTTACACAGAGATGAAAATTATTATGCTAGAGCCTATGATGTATGTCAGAGAGTTGGGAAACCATCCAGACATGATGAAATTCCATTAGCACCACAGATGACCCTACAAGCATTTGAAAAGTGGGTTGTTGACTTTGTGGGACCTATAAACCCACCAGTAAAGCGCACAGGAGCCAGGTATATCATTACTGTGACCGAATACTTAACCAGATGGGCTGAAGCCAGAGCAGTCAAGGAATGTAGTGCAACTACAACTGTGCATTTTATATTTGATAACATAATAACCAGGTTTGGATGTACCAAGATTCTTGTGAGTGATCAAGGCACACACTTCATCAATAAGATAGTTGAAGCCTTGATTGAAGAATTTGCGTTCCACCATCAGAAGAGTACACCTTACCATCCACAAGAAAATGGAACTGTTGAATCATTCAACAAGATATTGGAGACATCACTAACGAAAATTTGCAGTGTGAATAGGGATGACTGGAATTTAAGAGTACCTACAGTACTATGGACCTATAGAACCATTTGAAAGAAATTAACAATGCAGACCCCTTTCAAGTTGGTTTATGGTATTGAAGTTGTTGTCCCAATGGAAAACTTGGTGCCAATCTTAAGAATTGCTACATTTACAGACATGGATGATACTAGCATTGTTTTCGAGAGGCTTGCATAGTTGGTTGAACTAGAAGAGGACAAATTCATTGCAGGATTCCATCAGCAGGTTCAGAAGGAATGAGAGAAGGCCTATCATGACAGGCACATTAAGAAGAAGGCATTCAAGCAAGGTGACTTAGTACTGGTGTATAATAGTAAATTCCTGAAACACCCTGGGAAGTTCAGAACGCATTGGCTTGGACCATATGAGATTGCCTATGTGACAGAAGGAGGAGATGTGAAGTTGAAGAAATTGAATGGAGAGTGGAAGGAAGGATTGGTGAATGGGAGTCGGTTGAAGTTGTACTATGACAACCAGTTGCTTCGCAACTCTCAATAAAATCATGAGAAAAAGGGTCCAGGTACTAGGTGCAGTTGAAACTGGGTACCAGATGCAGAAAAGACAGTTTGCACAAGGAGGGAGAGGAGGTATCAAGCAGAAGCAAAGGCTACATTGTGTAGTCTAAGGACAAAGAAAAACAGAGGAATTAGATCTTAAGTGCCTCGAGATGAGTCAAATGTGAATGTTGGGGGCCTTTTAGCCCTTTTTTATGTAAGGAAGCAAAGAACAAGGAAGAAAAGGTGAAAAGTGAACTTCACGGGAGACACACTGACTGTCACTGGGTCGAAATGAGAAAAAGAGCAGAAAAGATGAAGCGAAGTATGGAAAAGCAAGTTGTTGGACAAGAAGGTCAAGGTTGATATATCAGCAAGGAAGATGGATCAAGAACAACTCAGAAAGCAGAGAAATCCATTGTTGGATGCTTTGGATCACCGCGTGAGAAGGAAGGAAAGACAGGCTGCCGAAGCCCGAAAAAAGTGGGTTAAGTTGACCTAGGGTTTTAGACACCTAGGTTTTAGCCTAAGGTTGTTAGTGAGGTATTGTAAGGTATAAATAAAGGTCAAAGAGGACCTGGGTTGGGTGGGTACAAGTCGGTACGATACTTTATTGATCTAGCTCTATTGTTGTGGTGAGAGATTATTGTATTGTGAGACAGAAGTGTTGGGTGAGAGAGCCTTCTGTTGTTGTAAGATCTTCAGCTATGTGTGAAAGTCAAGTCCTATAGCTGGGTGCGCAAGAAGGGGAGAGAAAGAGAGAGAAGAAATAAGATCTGCTAGCTGAGAGCATAGACAAGAACTATATGCTTTACCTTAATAAATCATAAGCACAGTTCTGTGGACATATCCCTAGAGAGAGGGTGAACCATGTATATGTTGTGTTGTGTGTGTGATTGATACTTTGATCTCTGTCGCTATTATATTGTTATATGAATTGTTGTGTTAGATCAGTTCTATAGTTGTACATGATAGATCTAGCTGAGAATAAATAGATGCATGTTCCGTTGATGTTGTAATAGATCCACTTGATATTCCCCTAGTTGTAGACATCTCTGTCCTGCAACCCCCTCATAGTTTCTTTGGGTGAGACTGCATCTTCTTCGTAGGTGTTGCTGAAAGGGCCAGCAGCTAAGGCTTGTTGGTGTGCTTTTGGAGTGAACCTTCGGCCTACCCCTGTGCCAACAAGGTACATGAGTAAGTATTCCAAATAGGGTTATCATCTTTCCTTTAAACAAGCCTATCCCTCCTAATGAAAGAATCATAACAAGCTTTCCCAAAATTTCCCAAGTACTTTCTGGCATAATGTTCACCTGTGTTTCTTCATCCAAGACACAGTCTATGTCTAAGTCTCCTATTCTTGTTTCTATGCACTTCTTTTCTTTTAAGATCTCAGGTAAATTGATGTCTCTATGATCATTCAATGTTTCTTTAAGGTTTAATAACATAGTCTCTGTTTCTGTCTGATTCTCTAACATATCCTTAGTTTCTTTACATTCTTCATGGTTTTCTTGTCTCAAGTTCATCTTCTCAACTTTAGAAATCATTCTAGGGCAATCCAAAACCTCATGATCAATAGATTTACAACAAAGACAAATGGGACCTCTACCAGGGCATTCCTTAGCAAGATGTCTCGGTCTTCTGCAACTATAACAAAGTGTTAATATTGTTTTTCTTTTAAACGATACCCAACCTTTCTTGTACTGTGCACTGGGATCACACTGATGGACCTACAACCTGCAAAAAATATTTCTAGGGTCCTACATCCACTTTTCGGTCCAAAAATTCTTTCTATGCATAGGAATGACATATATTCCACTATCTCTATCAGATCTATTCATATCAAATATTCTTTTGGCTAGTTGTACCCTAGTTTTGAGACTAGGACCAAATCTATCAAACATACCTAGATCCATACTTTCGAAGAAAACATTTCCACTTATCTTACCTTTATCAGAGCACAAAGATTTAAGATCTTACCTCTTTCTTCAGATTGAGCTTCCTTCTCTTAGCACAGAGCTTCCCAAGTTAAGTATAATACTACGCACTACAACAACAAATCTACACATGGAGCTTTCTCTTTTCTTTAATTCCCAACAATCACAGTTTCATTTCCCAGCAACAGAACCATTTGTTAGCAAAGGGGCAGACCCAAGGTTCAACGCTTCAACATCACACCAACAAAACCCTAACTATCGACCCTTTCGGAAACACCTGCGAAGCAGATGAAGTCTCACCCAAGGTAGAGGTAGGGGGGTTTACAAGACTTAGGTGTCTGCTACCTAGATGGGACATAGTTCTGTGATCACAATACTTAATAGAGCACTTAGCAGTTAACATTCATTAGTATTTTAACACTTATTCACATCGCAGGTTAAACCCT
The DNA here is from genome assembly GCA_032191745.1 of Picea mariana. Taxonomy (NCBI): domain Eukaryota; kingdom Viridiplantae; phylum Streptophyta; class Pinopsida; order Pinales; family Pinaceae; genus Picea; species Picea mariana. The sequence continues at coordinate 66,951 of JASDQU010436090.1, read as the reverse complement.
TGTTATAGAACAATGCAGTATTACTCAAGATCTATGCATATCTAACCATTATCACACAACATCAGAGTATATCTAGCATTCATTCATACATAAATCACTTGAGGATCAATGGATTTAAGAAATTACATACATAAACAACATAAACAACATAGCACAAAGCACATCGACACGGGATATACATGGTTCACCCCAATGTGGGGCTATTTCCACCAACTCTTCTTCTTCTTTATTAGTCTCCTTCAATCTTCTTACATGAACAGAGCCACAAATCTAGCTCCGCATATGACAGGAGATCTGCGCGCACCTTTCCAGATCCTCCTTTCTCGAGTTAGGTCCAAGCACGGAGCCTTTACACAGTCTGTGCACAAAGCACTTACAAAATGCTTGCACTTAGCTCTACAAGCATTAACACATCTTCTTGCACATAGCTAACATTAGCACTAAGCCATCGACCTACTATGTCTCTTTCTTACAATGCCTAGCTACTTATTTATACATTACAAAAGGGGCCAAAACATGGGTAAGACCCATGGGACGACATCCCATACTCGTTACATAAACCCTAAAACCCAAAAAGCTCGCAAAAAGGGTGATATCCTACGATCTTTGCTTTGCCTGGGCGCTCCATCTTCGACCAGCCTGTCGAAGTCCCAAAAATGGTCAAACACGACCCATGTTTCCACAAAACTTGGTTGAGGGCCAACAAAACTATGTAAATTAAATTATTACCATTCAATATCTAAACATTTTTCCAACTATAAAATTATATGTCGTTGCATATA
>JASDQU010436090.1:0-18602 GCA_032191745.1 Picea mariana | reverse complement strand
CTGACTCACCTGGAGGAGGAGGAGGTGACGAAGTAAACCAATAGTAGGAAGGGGAAGACGATCAAAAAAAGGGCGAAGTGACACCGCCTAAGTATCCACTTATAGGGGCCGATACGTTGAAGAAAAGGAAGGTTTCTCCAAACAAATCCTCAGTGAGGAAGAAGTCACGAGCCAATAAGCCTCAATCATAGAATGTGCTCATAGTGGATGATATTGACCTCATCATCATAGCTATAGCAGATGCTTCGGAGGATATTTTGCAATGAAATGAAGCAAAGAAGGAGACAATGTATAACAGTATTGAGGCAGAGTTGAAGGGGGTACAACAAGATCTCTATTCGAGCCACGCAGTGTCTACTGCGCCGTCATCATCAAAAGATGTAGATTTGGGGGATGATCCCACCCAACTATGTAGAATAGAAGATGCAACAGAGGCTCACCTTCGATGTGTACAGGAAGAAAAAGAGTAGGCCACAAAGGCCTTGAAGTAAGCAAAGGAGGAATCCCTAGAGAAATGTCAGGTTGCGTAGAAAGAGCAAGATGACCTTCGAGCAAAGTTTGAAGAGGAAAAAGAGCAGATCCAGAAATAAAAAGAACAGTTGCTCGCAGAGCAGATTGGGGCTAGAGAAGTAGTAACTAGATCACTTCCCTTTGTGCCAGGATTGGATCAGATGGAAGAAGAGACAACTGAGAGCCAATTGGGGAGGCTCACTGAAGCCATTCAACAGCTTCAAGCAAGAGTAATAGAGCTAGAACTGCAAGAAGTGTCAAGCACTCTGCAAGAAGTGCGAGATCAAAGGGAAGAAATTGCTAGGAGAGTAGCAGAAAGAATCAAGGCATTGGCTTCAAAATGAAATAAATTAAGTAACCAAAGTGTGCAGACCTATGAGAGCCTTTCAGAAGACCTGGAGCTGAGGATATTGGAGGCAAAGCAGCAGGCATTGACAGTGCATGTGCAGCATAAGCAACTTACAGTCGTTGAGAAGATGAAGAGATCATAGGAGCAGTGTGCAGTTCAACAGCAGGTCATTGCTATTCAGAGCAGAATGATGTAAGTGACACGGCGACTCCAGCTGGTGTAGGATGAAGCCTACACCCTCTTTGAAGATATCAGGGGAAAAGGATCACAGCTGGAGCAGGTGTTCGTAGTAGTGGAACAATGCCTGGAAGGGCCTGTCACCGAGAAAGTCATTCAGGAGTTCACAGAGAAGGAGGCTTCGGTGAAGCAGCAAGTCGAGGCATTCGAAGCAGTATTTCCTAGATCAGAGTGACTCGGGATGAGTCACAGGTGAGTGTTGGGGGCCTGTTGGCCCTCAACCAAGTTTTGTGGAATTATTGGTCATGTTTGACCATTTTGGGGACTTCGATAGGCTGGTCGAAGACGGAGCACCCAGGCGAAGCAGAGATCATGGGATCCTGCCTTTTTGCAAGATTTTTAGGTTTTAGGGTTTATGTAATAGATATGGGATGTCATCCCATGGGTCTTACCCATGTTTAGGCCCCTTTTGTAATGTATAAATAAGTAGCTAGACATTGTAAGAAAGAGACCTAGTAGGTCGATGGATTAGTGCTAACGTTAGCTATGTGCAAGAAGATGTGTTAAGGATTGCAGAGCTAACTGCAAGTGTTTTGTAAGTGCTTTGTGCACAGACTGTGTAAAGGCTTTGTGCTTGGACATAACTCAGGGAAGGAGGATCTGGAGAGGTGCGCGCAGATATTTTGTCCTATGGGGAGTTGTCTTTGTGGCTATGTACATGTAAGAAGATTGAAGGAGACTAATAAAGAAGAAGAAGACTTGGTGTACATAGCCCCACACTGGGGTGAACCACGTATATCATGTGTTGATGTGCTTTGTGATATGTTGTTTATGTTGTTTATGTATTTAATTTCTTAAATCCATTGATGCTCAAGTGCTTTATGTATGAATGAATGCTAGATCTACTATGATGTTGTGTGCTAATGGTTAGATATGCTTAGATCTTGAGTAATACTGCGTTATTCTGTAACAAGGGTTTAACCTGCGATGTGAATAAGGGTTAAAAGACTAATGAATGTTAACTGCTAAGCGCTGTATTAATTATTGTGATCACGGATCTGTGTCCTAGCTAGGTTGCAGACACCTGAGTCCTGCAACCCCCCCTACCTCTACCTCAGGTGAGACTTCATCTGCTTCGCAAGTGTTGTTGAAAGGGATGGTAGTTAGGGTTTTGTTGGTGCGTTGTTGAAGCATTGAACCCTGGGTCTGTCCCTGTGCCAACAAGTTTCTTATTTATCCTAATAATCTATGTTAATATTAGAAGTAATAATATGGTTGATATGCATGCTTAATAGTACAACCTTTTTGATGTTATGTTAGCATGATGATTCAAAATCTGAGTTTATGTTCATGTATTTTGTAGATTTAGAAGTAATATTATATAAAAATGTGGTTTATAATTTAAAAATTAAATTTCTAACATGTTTTTAAAGAACAATATATTAATGCAATACCAGTTTAAAAATTAATGACTAAGTTTACAATATGCTAGCGGGAAAAATCCCCCTATGACTGCACCATGGTTCAGAATGTAGGCAAATCAATTAACTATCTAAAATTCAACTACTTCTCTAACTACCCCAAACATACCAAAACTCATACAAGAAAATCAAAGATGAGAGGGATCAGGTAACTATACCTCTACTCCATGTCCGGTGATGATCCCCTCCCACTTGAAAGCTTCACTAACTGCATGCCTCCTCCCAAGGTTGACTTGCATTCAAATATAGACAAACAGAAAAACTACAAGCATGCTATTTCATATACAAATTAGGGTTAGATGTTAGAATGTCAAAACATAAACCAATAAAAGCTTTCAATACACCTTGATTTGGGACAAGAAAAGTACTTATTTTATTAATAACTCAATGATTATACCTTTACAACCAAAGCCAACTACTGCTCCACAAACCTGGTCTAGGATCATCTTCACCAAGCTCCAAGTGCACCTTTGTATGGATTCTCCTCTCAACCTTCTGAACTCTTCTTGGGAAGTGAATGGGTTTTTATGGAGGAAGAAGGGCTAATTAGGGAATGTTGAGGGAATTCTCACAAAAGGGTTGCAATTAACTTGGGCAAGGAGGGGATGTGAAATAGGTAGTCTTTCACTACTCTTATGTCTAGATGTGGAATGAGACCTCAACACCTCATTTTATATGACAAAAGGATGTTTATTCAGTTGGGAGATGGGCTATAGGTGGTGGATTAGTTGGGAAACTATCCAATAGCCCGTAATCTCAATGAATTCCTTGCAACTTTTTATTTTTTGCAACTTTTGCAAGTATACGCAGGCTGTAATGGTGCAACATGCGTATGTACATGAGTTGTAGTGGTGCAACAAGCGTATGTATGCGGACAATATTGGTGCAGGGTGTGTACATCTTCAAAAAATTGGTTTTTTAGAAGAGCAACTCAGTAGTGATTAGGCAGAGAACTTCATTGATTTCGAGCAAGGACTTGATTGGACGTTCGGGATGGCCGGGTCATGAGGTCAAGAGACAAACTATAGAAAGGTCAGCTCAGGTTGGGTGAAACTTCCCTTGGAAAAGAGCATGAAAGATGATCAGACTCAGGGAGCATGACATTGACATAAGTTCATAATACAGGAGGCAAGAAAAACTCTCTGTGTGTTTGGAAGAGTAACCAAATGGAGGAGGACACAGATCTATGTATCGATAACATCTTTCTAAGGTCATATTAGATCCCAATCTTTGACTAACAAACTGAAGTATGTGATTTTTCCAAGGGCGAATCATTGTGCTGCCAAAAAAAAATATATATTTCCTGTCCCCTTTTTGGGGGTTTATTTTTTATTTTTTTTATCTTTTTCAATTTTTTAAAGAGCTTGAAAAAGAACAAAAGAATGCTACGTTACAAAGGAGGAATGAGTGTTGCAAGAAATCATACTAGTTCCAGGTGCAAGGAACACTAATTCTCAGAGAAAAGAGACATGTGCAGGAAAAGGACACTCGGGGAAAATTTTTCCAACGGTCAAGGTGTCAGGTCGCAGAGGCAAAGTGCTACAAGGCTTGCGTATAAGGCATGATTCAAAGGTTTAGTTGAGAGAAACATGGAGTCGGCATTAGGCCAAATAAGCAGAGATGAAAATGTGATTAGAAAGAAAAAATGAAACCCCCTTAAATGTAATTTTTAACAAGCCTAAAGAAGGTAAGATCGATAGTTTTTTCATTTTTAGAGAGTCTAAAAAAAACGTAAAAGAAGGCTTGAATGGGTACCTTTTTCAGAGGTAGTCTAGTCGGTTTGAAAAAGGGGTAAACTTGCATCGAAAATACGTCTATTCAAAACCATTTTAACGAGTGTGACAAATACAAGCTCACTAGACAATCTTTTCAATTTTAAGGAGTCTGAAAAGAGATTAACTATGGACTCACATCCTTTTTTCTGAATTTAGTCCCCTTAGCTCGAAAAAGTATAAAAGTTACTGAGGAGAACTCTCTCGACGAGATGAATCTCCCGAGGCATACATTTTTTCTCTATAATCTACAGGCTGGAAAGAGGAGTAAAATCATGCCAGTATATGTTCTTCTGGGCCAATTTAATGAGTGTGAAGGAACAAGGTCACTCAACGATCTTTTCAATTTTAGGGAGTCTGAAAAGAGATTAACTATGGACTCTGTGGGGGTTCCTTTTTCGTAAGTAATCTCCAAGGCCCGAAAAAGGTGATAAACCAAAACCAAGGAGAATGTTCATTTTTCATAAATTTAGTCCTGCGGGCCCAAAAAAGAGTTAAACTTATACCTGAGAATACTCTTCTAGCGAACCGAAGTTCCTATAGTATACCTTTGTTCTCACAATTGACCATATGGACCGAAAAAGGGGTAAAATACCACCAGATAGACATGCCTTCAAGTTTTAGTTTGGCGAGTGTGAAGGGAAACAAGATCACTCGACAATATTTTCATGTTTAGGGAGTCTGAAAAGGGCTTAAAGAAGACTCCAGAAGGTTACTTTTCTTAGTTAATATAGACAATATTGAAAAGCATAAATACAGTCTTGTCGGATGTTGCTTTCGGTTTTTAAAGACAGATTAAAAGAAAACAAAGCATTCTCATTTTGGGAGTCCTGGGGGTGAGGCCAGGAGTGATGGTGCATAAAATGAATGAGGCTCAAACTCGTAATCATGATAGGACTAACAAGGACTCCCAAGCCTAAAGTCATTTATAGACAGCATGGACGCCAAAATGCAGCAAGGATCTATCTAGGGAATCCATGTAAAGGTAGGCTCTAACACCTAATCATGAAACTTCTAAAGCAGCAATGATGGTTCTATGTTGCAATTCAATGGGATCTATCCTATGGAAAAGTGGAAAATACAACAAGATGCAGATAGTGGAGGTGAAATCGTAACTTATATGAAAAAAATTGAAAAAAAATGACTTTTACCAAAGGATTTTTAAAGTGACCCACCTCCCCAAAAGTTACCAAACCAAAAGGTAAAGTGTATTGTAACATCCAGTAAGAAAATCAAGAATGGAATTAAATGATTTCCAAGCCAGAAAAAAGGACAAGGGGGGTGAAAAAAAGTGGCAAAAGGGGCCAAAACATTCTATAAATAGACGTTGACAACTCATTTTAACCATTGCAATTTGAAAATTAACCAAAAGGTAAAAACGACCTCTTTGATAAAAAAGTTGATTATGGGAGCTTCAGAGGATGAAACGAAATTTCGCTCAGACCAAGTAAGTACAAACTCATCCCTCCTGCATTTCCATTCTTCGTTTGTGCATTAATTTTTGCTTTTTGGGGGGAACGCTCCCCTAAAAAGGAGAGGCCCTATATGTACGTAGGTTGTCCAAGGACAACCCGCATATGTACTCGGGCAGAAAAAAATCTGCCCGCGTACATATGCAACTGTGCCCGAAATAGCCCGCTTACACCCTCAAAAGCATGGAAACAATTGAGATGCAAGAGATAAATTCCTTTTGAACTACCATGGAACAAGATGTATGTCCACTGGAGGGATAGGGAACACAAGGATATTGATATCTTGGTCAATGAGGACCCTGCTTCCATTGTTGCATTGAAACAATGTGGGTTGTGTAAGTTCTTCCAATGTTTGTTTATGATGGCACAACCCAGGTTACTGAACACCCTGGTTGACTATTGGCATCCAAATGCAGAGGCTTTTATGATAGAGGGCAAGTCATTGACTCCAACGACTGAGGATATATACTTCTTGAATGGCCTCTCAAGGAGAGGGGAACCAGTCAATCTACACACCTCTCCCCACAGGCCTTTCAACATTGAGGATTACATCATGATGTACTTTGAGGCTGGCACTGAGAAGGTAGGTTCTCAAGTGCCCATTCACAAGGTCACCAGTTTGAAACTAAGGGTGATCTTACTAGTCATTGGGCGGATCACTGGATATGCGTTGCTTCACCAAGCTTCCCGAGCGCACATGCATTGTGCAATTCAATGCTAGAAGGCACATCTCTATGACTAGAGTATGACCATGCTCACATGCATGAAGAGGCAACTGATAAAGTGTAGAGAGTGTAGAAACAAGAACTACAAATTTGACACCATCCTATGCTTGTTCTTATTCGAGAGGTTGTCTAGTCTGAGTCCCAGAGAGACTTTATGGGGGCATGTGGCCTCCTTCCCAGTGGTATGTACATGGGCATCACTGCTACCACGACAGGGGGGAGGAAGGATCATAGAGTCCTTTGATGACAATTTATTTGACTGGTGGGAATAACAGATTCCAGCCATAGAGGACTACCCCTATGCTGGAATCAACTCCTAAGATCCGAACATGCCCGTACCTCCCGGAGAGGAGTGAGGAGAGCTAGGTACATGTTTTTAAAGTTATTTAATTTTTAATTTATTTTATATATATCATTTTTATATGCATCAAAGTATTGACATCTATGTATCGGTTATGTACAAATGTGGGACCAATGTGCCCGACAGACTTCACGAGGAATCGACGACGTCCTTGACTAGAGGCGAGACCAACAACAATCATTGGACCAGCATCCACAGAGGGACCTCCAACCGGAGAGGCTGAGAGAGTTTTCATATGGGTGGAGCAGAACCTCACCGAACTCACTCCTACATTTCCCATGGTCGAGATCGAGGATCTCCCACCTTCCATGCAGCCTCATGTAATGGGGGTGCCATGGACTTGGGTCCATCTTTTCCGACATTTGGCCAACATCGTTGTTCACTATGGAAGGGCCAATAGGCCCTGAGCTTAGATAGGTTTTATGTGCAAAGACAAATTTTTGTATATTTTTTAGGGCATAATCCCCGTGATGTATACTGAACCTTGTTTTTTGAGGTGTTCGTTCCCACCTATGTACTCTGACATTTTGACATATATATATATATATTCACATCTCTTATTGTCTTATGGATCACATTTTTTACAAATGTATGTACATGTGTATGTGTGTGCTTCTTTTTATGTGTGTGCAACATGTCAATCTAATACTTGATTAGCTAGAGTATCTATCATTTGATTTAATCTCCTAGGAACGTGGATATATGTAATGTAATGAAAGTAACGTTCTAAGACACGTACCCTAAGGAAACATCAGTGTAAAGTAGGATCATAAACATGATAAACTCCATTTAACTAGGACACAACCAACTGAGCATATACGTAGACCCAGAGGTCAAAGATTCCATGTGACAAAGTGTCACGAAGCAACTCTATCACTGCGTTGTACTCGACAACATTATTTGTGGCATCACCTAGACAGATACCTCTGGAATATAGAAACTGGCCTTCAGGTGTGAAAATCACCCAAGCTGCGGAAGCAAGCCTCCGAGTGTGTCGGCTAGCGCCATCCATGAACCCAAAGAACACCTCAGATTCAATTGGCATCTGCCACAGTGAAAAATATGACATAAATAATGACACATCCATAAAAAAAAAGAAAAAAAATTGTATAAGAACTATACATATGTACAAGAAGTCACCCAGGCGACCAACCTAAGAGTAATACTTCTTGAGGTAGAGCCCATTTCTAGGATACGCCAAGGCATTTCCCTCAAATTCAACCAGACGATGAGCACCCTTCTTTAAGACCTATTTTACAATGAAAGGTCTAAACCACATGGGTTTGAACTTGCCTTCCCCCAGGGGATCCTTGTCTTGATCATAGACCAAGACAAGATCGCCTTCGGAGAAAATCCAAGGATGAACGAACCGATCATATTGACACTTGACTCATTGCTTGTGAGCCTCATTAGCTAAGGCTTCATCACGTCGTTTCTCATCGATTTTCTCGAGATATAATAGGCATTCCTCAAGTGGTGAAGTGTCTAGCAGTAACTCCATTGCCAACTTTAAATACAGGATCTGGCACTCAATAGGCAAGACTTCTTCCATCCCATATACGAGTTGAAAAGGTGAGAACCTGGTGGCAGTCATTACAAAGGTTTGGTAGGCCCACAACGTTGAGTACAACATCAAATGCCAATTTTACTTGGAAAAATTGATCATTTGTTGAAGAATATTCTTGAGGGACTTATTCATAGCTTCCACTTGAACATTCACTTGTGGGTAGTAGGGTGATGAATGTTCTTTCCTCAACCCAACAGTTGATGTTAACTCAGACATAATTTTATTATGGAAGTGACTACCATGGTTAGTGGCAATCTCCTTCAGAATGTCGAACCTTGCTACTATCTGGTTAAAAATGAAGAGAGTTTTTGTTTCTCCATCATTGTTAAATGTTTGCATATCCTCGCCCACTTTGTGAAGTAGTCTACTACTACGATGATATAATGATGCCCCCTAGCTGAAGTCAGGTGGCATGTAGTAAAATCAATCCCCCACTTAGTGAAGGGACCAACCATGATGATGGGAAACATGGGAGAGGGATGTGCCCTGATATTCCAAGAGAAGATCTGACATGGGTGGAACTTCTTGACCGACTCAATGCAATCTTTGATTAACGTAGACCAAAATTAATCAGAATGTAGAATATTTTTGGTTTTTTCCAAACCAGAAAAATTACCACCACGTGCTCCAATGTGGCATTCGTTAAGAACAAGTTTTTCTTCCTCGTGTATAAGGCACCAATGAAGAATGCAATCTACGCCTCGACGATACAAGGTGTCATTGAGTATGAGATAGTTTCGTTCCTAATGGAAAATTTATCAATGCTCGTTGTGGGAAGTAGAAGCAGGGCACTTCAAAGTCTGGATATAGACTAGTATACCTCCATACCAGTGGTCCGAATATGTGATCAAAAAATGATCTCCTTTAATAGGTGATTCTTCAGGCATAACATCACTTGATTCAAACCAAAGTTATGAAATAAGTTCTGCAAAGACCCATGACTTTTTGGATTTTGCAGAAACAAAATCCAAGTCAAATTCTTGGAGGATTACAATCCATCTACTGATCTTTCCGCCAATGACCCATCGTGTCAACAGATATTGAAAGGGATTCACAATGACAATGATGGTGGTCTTTCGAAGAAGAATATAATGACAGAACCATTGGACATCATGCACTACTTCCAACGCAATCTTCTCAACATGGGAATAGTTGAGTTCTAGCCCAACCAAGCCTCGACTCAGGTGATAAATCACATGCTCCTTGAGTAGATCGTCCTCTTGAACCAAGACCATGTCGATGGTCGACTCTACAACGACCAAGTACAACAAGAAATATCTGTTATAATCGGGAGGCCAGAGCAGAGGGGCATACGTAAGGTCATTTTTCAACGCTTCAAAAGAGAATTGACCGGCTTTGTCCCAACATAAGGGGACTCCCTTTTTCAATAAACACATGAACCCTTTAGTGATCTCAACATAGTTTGCAACAAAACACCGAAGAAAGTTTTATTTCCCCTGTAAGATCTGAAGCTGGGGTATTGTGCATGGGGGAGGCAACTGAACTATCGCCTCAACCTTAAGAGGATAGACCATGATCCCTATTGTCAAAACTATGAAACCTAAGAGATGACCAAACATCACACAAAAACTACACTTGTTAGGATTTGAGCGAATACGATAGTAGTGAAATTATTCAAGGATTAGTTGAAGGTGTGTGGGATGATCATATCTCTTGCGAGAGCATGATGCTCAATCATCAAGATAAGCCTCAACTATATGTCTAAGGTCGTGGAAAGAAAAAGACACAACCCACTGAAAAGTGGCTCCAACATTCTTCAGGACAAAAAATCATCCATGAATGAAAAGACCTCACAGCCTACGCATTCATCGACGATCTGATCGATGAATGGGGTGGAAAAATTATCTTTCAGATAGGCCTTGTTCAATTCATGGAAGTACATGCACACGTGAATCATACCCTATTTTTTGTTAACCGGAACGGGATTTCACACTTATTCCATCAACTGTACAGGGTAGATAAAAGCGACTTTAAGCAATTTTTCTACTTCAGCCTTAATCGCTATCTCTTTCCAAGGATTCACTAGAAGAAGATTCTATCAGATCGACTTGGAATCAGGATAATTCGTTATCTCATGTTCGACGATTCTTGGATCAATGCCTGGCATTTCCTCATAAGACTAGGCAAAAACATCACAAAATTCCTTAACTAGCTCTGTATAAATTCGAATCTCTTCGGGGGAGTAGTCTACTCCAAAGAAAACATTCTCCATGATGCCAGGGGTTCTGGAGATATCTATAGGGATCGTTTCAGCAATACTCACCATATTACGCTCGACGTAAACTGTGTGCATTTCTAGATGATTAATAGGACAAGTGTTATAGCAAGATTTGCCTCACCATATGAAATCTTGCATAGAGGGCCTTATTCCATTTCCCTATGCAGACTTATCTTCCCTATTGATAAAATCCAGAGACAAAAATTAATATTTTTCCACTTGTATGCATCTTTCACACTATACAACAAGCGTATACACAGACTACTCCACTATAGATCGTGTACATTAGGATTTGTTCCAAAAATCAAAATTAAATGTCGAGTTTCCATGTCACGATAGGATATCTCTGATCCTTGGCCTTCCATATACTGGAAACTTTCTGACTCGGCCCTTCAATTCCATTTTGAAGGCTATAAATGGTCCAATCCGGAGCTATGGAAAAGGAGAAGAATTCAACTTTGAGAGAAAAGTTACTTTGGATAAATTATTACTTCATATTGAGTCTGCATCCCTTTGTCCATTAAGTCTAAACACAATGTTCATCCCCCAAGATCTTCACTTATTGATGGAGAATCCGATTGTCTCCCTTATATCAGCTTGCCTTTGGTGGAGGATTGAAGTGGTGGAGGCCCAAATAGAAGGAACTTAGTTTCTCGGTTCCGAACCATGCTGACACAGAAGTCTGTAATATTTTTGCTTCTGTTGATCATTTATTAATAGAAATACTCCTTTCTCATCCAATTTATATCTTGAAAATATATGAATTATTATCAATGGGCATATTTGTTATGTTATTAATGGATTATTAGATATAATGTGATAACCTTTTACATTATCACCATATTCTTGCTTTTCTTGTTTGTTGAGAACTAGTTGCAAGTATATAGATTTGGGTTCAAGTTCTCAATGGTGGACTTCATTGAACATCTGGACAAGGTCGACCTCTTTCTTATCTTGCTTTCATATTGGTTTATATTGCATATGTTTGGAACAGATGTTGATTTCTGCAGTCATTTCCTTCTGTTGTGGTTTACCCTAGCCATAGAGAGATTTTCCTCATAACAAAATTGGCGACCGTACTAGGGATTGAATCTTCTTTCTTAGGGTTTGAAGTACTTTCATCCTTATATTTCTCTCATTTATATTGTGGTTCTTGTCATATCATTTCTTGACAGCTCCTGTTCACTCCGGTTCTGAGTTTTTAGCCTTTCTCCCTTGCTTGTCCTTGTTTTAAAGAATATACGTGCTTTTTGCCTTGACAGTCACATATACACGCAGGTTGTCTCACTGCAAGTTGCATATATACACTATGTTTGCCTGAACAGTCGCGTACATCATTTTTCCTTGCCCTTTGGCCTGGTCTGGTATTTGCTGGGTGGGATTTGATGTTTGTTGAGTCTTCTTAGGTCTATGTAGTGCTTGTTGAGTGCTTGTGGGATGACATGAAACCCTCTTTTGGTTGAATTTTTGGGCAAAGTCTTTCTTTTCATATTTTCATTTTTATTGTCCTTGCACATTGGGTTGGGCGTTTTGCTTCTTGGTATCCTGCTTGAGTTATATATTTTTTATACACAGTAGGGCTATATATAAAGTTATGTTTTAGTCCATCCATTTTCTTTTGTTATATTGAAAATATAAAAAAAACAGGCATTTTGCATTTCTTGGCATTTTTGTGTGTTGAAGTCATTATAATTATCTTAGTGCATATAGTGAAAGATTGCATTTTACTTCAGAATTATAGAGTTTAATTTGAAATTGCATTGGTTTTTAGAAGCGTATCATTCATTGAAAGTTAAAGTTAGGACTTTGCATTATTTTCATATTTACTTTCCTTGTAGATTCATAACACCATGAGTTTTACTACCATACCTTTTTGAGTAATCACGGCCATTAAAATTAATGCTATAATTTAAAATTGATTAGTCATGATTTTATTTTCTAGGGTGCACAAACTAGCCTAGGATTTAGTGCCTTGGAATAGGATTTTGTGAGTAAACTTCTCCAAGGAAATTGAATCAACATATGTGTTTGAGTCAGGGAGTGGATAAATCCAGTGTATAATTGGTAAGATCAGGAGGCTCCGCTCACACCGGAGTTAATCATGAGGTCATGAGAATTCGATTGAAGGGATATCCCCCCGATACCTTCCTAGCGTTAGAGATATTTATGAGGATCTATTTGTATCTGGGGATCTTGCTAGTGCCTTTACCTCCATGAGAGGCAGTGCTTTCAAGGTTTTTGGCTTTGATACCCTACCCATACAGTGGACTTTACTTATGACTACTCGCCTGTGCATCGGTTATACAGTGGTTTATTAGTTTCTTGACTTAGGTATCTCATAAGTTACTTGAAGGGGTTATTCTACAAGTACCCTGGGTCAGATAAGGGTCAGACAACACACAACCTTTATGGAGGATTACCTCTCTAGGGGGATCTGACTAACTAGTTGTTAAGCCCATGAGGGCCCTTATAATTGATTATGTTACCTCCGATCTTTAGCAGGGAGTCTCAGGCCCCTCTTGGGTGAGACATACCTTCTTTAGGGAGGGAGGCCACTCAACCACTTTACCCTGTTTGCATGGATATTGGTCGTTTGACTTTTGGTGTTCTCTTTGATTATTAGTTGACCTTAGGGGTCTATACTGAGTTTTCGTTACCATGGATAGTGGAGTTCCTTTTTCTCCCTCGTTTACCGCTACCCAACCCATGATGCCTACTCATTTCATGGGGACGAATCCTACCTCTTTTCATAATTGTATGCAAAACTATGATACTCAGTCCACGCCTTAGGCCTATAGCCATTTTTCTATTGACATTCCTTCACTCATGCAATCCTCTCCCTGGTCCACTTATATGAATCCTAGCATTGGATCCAGGGGCATCTTGGCTCCGATGTCTATGTCTTCGTTCGATATGAGTCACGTCCCTCAACCAACTCTCACTATAGGAGGTTGGAACCTCCCCTCCTACAGATCCAACCCTATCCATTCTCTACCAAGAGCTAACACTCACATGGGTGCCTATTCTACTTATTACACCCCATCCATGTATCCTTCGTCATTTCCTTCGAATACTTTTCCCATGACAGGTCCTCATGTATCCCCGGGTATTTCATACGAGGAGAATCAATTTTACGATTCGGGCTACCCTCTTTATGGAACCCCTTCACAAGGGGGAAATATATATCCTGACTTGAATAATCCTTATCATACTTCCATCTCTTCGAAGACTTCAGTGATGATGCCTGCTTCGGACCAATTTGGCAGAGGATACTACCTTTTTGGACAAGGACAAGGGGTAAACCCGGACCTTTCCTGGCCTACAATGTTTCAAAGCCAATCTTTCCCTAGACCTTGGCATCAAATGCCACAGCTTACTGCTAGTCCAGTCACTGTCAGTCATATTGGAGCTCCATCACCAACCTATGCCATTCATGTTGGCAATGGGTCAACAACTTCTAAAGGTTATGTTGATAACCTGCACCCAACTGTTGCCAATCATGTTGGGGGCACCACACTAATCACCATGAGTCATATCAATGCCACATCTTCGACCTCTGTGTACCATGTAGGAAATGACTCTCCCACCTCTACCGGCCACGTTGATAGTATATCACCAGTCGTTGTGAATGACACTCGGGGCATTGAGAAGCCTAGACACCTCATACGTAAGCCTAATTTCCTTTGTAGGACTTGTGAAGGAAGTCACCTTACTCGTTTATGTCCAGCCACGACTGGGATACCAGAAGTGTGGGGCTCACCTAAGGGCCCTTCAGATTTTGAGGCGTCTGTGGTTTCCCTACACCTTGTTCCTCCGATTGACACAACAGTAATTTCATTACAATATTCTCTTGATCAAAGCCCCATTTTAGAGGGTGATGTATCCCCTATCCCTGTTATCCTGCATCCTCTTCAACCTAGAATTGAAGAAGTGGTCGTACCAGTGCAATCTCTGGTCAATCCTACTCTAACTGCGTAGGGTGATGCATCCTTCAACCACATCATCAACATCCCTAATCTTGCACCTTATGAACGAGAGAGAGCTCTGCATTCCCCGAGTCCTCTCCCTCTGGGTTTTGAGGAGATCACCTTCAATTGGAATGGTCTTGTGGGGTATCCAATGCCCCCGCCTATGTATTTTCTA
Organism: Picea mariana; assembly: GCA_032191745.1. Lineage (NCBI taxonomy): Eukaryota > Viridiplantae > Streptophyta > Pinopsida > Pinales > Pinaceae > Picea > Picea mariana. The sequence continues at coordinate 3,806 of JASDQU010436090.1, read as the reverse complement.
GTGAGATACATTATCTAATCTATCGCGGAGACTATATACTATGTTAGTACTTTATCCTCCTCAACTTGGAGAACTTTGGGTTTTCCCAAGCTTATGTCAGCTATCTGTAAGATACTGACATTCCATAGAAGCCCGACACGGGAGCCTTGGCCTCCCCCATGACTTTCTGCCTAGACTCTCCCAAATGATTTTGATTTAAGATCTTTTCCGACTTGTTCAAAAGCAAAAATATTGTTGAGTGATTTGTCCCTTTCACACTTGTTAAATTGGACTTGAAAGGTAGTGAGTCTTAGTTAAGCTCTTTTCCGACTCGTTATCAAAAAGTGAAAATATTGTCGAGTGAACTTGTCTCTTTCACACTCGTAAATTGGTTTTGAAAAGACGTCTATTTGGCACAAGTTTATCCCTTTTTCACACCAAGTAGACTAAAAGACATAAAAAAGGACATTTTTGGCATTAAGTTGTGATTGCATCCCATTCCCTTGCTTGCAGTATTAAGCCTATAGTCGGTTCTCGCTTTGCGTTATAAACCATTTTCCTCAGCAGTTTTGCATCCTCAACCAATCATAGCCTTGTTTATATCCTTCACAACTTGACACCCTATACCTAGAAGGGAACATTCCCGTGAGTGTCCATATCTCGCATGAATTTCCCTGCATTGAGCATAGGTACGTTCCACTATTGGAACTTTTTTTTCTTACTTGCGACACTTGTTTCCTCCTTTGTATCACAACATTCATTTGTCCATGAAAAACAAAAAAAGACGGGTGGGAAGGGAGTATTATCTTATGTTGGAAGCAATCATGTCGCCTTTGGACAGAGCACAAAGTTATTGAGTCCATTCATCATCATAATTTTGGAATTATTATGGCCTTAGGAAGTTGATCTCGTTACAGATTCTTCTCTACCGACTGGTTACTCTTCCAGTCCCTATAGGAAATTTCATTGATGCCTCCTGCATCTCAAGGTTTCATCATTGGTCTATGCTGCTGGAGTCCTCCATATGTCTCATGCTCTTGTTCAAAGGAATTATTTCACCCTATGTCGGCCACTCCTCAGAACTCTTGACTTTGCATGTTAGCCATACCCTTAGTTTGTCTCAGAATCACATGATATTGTAGTCCTATCATGCACCCTAGCCCTATTTTCATCATTGGTAGGTAACCTTGAACCCAACATTCGACATTTCATCATTGGTTGTTGACTAGGTGGTTTCCCTTGGGTTGAAAGAAAAGACATCTATTCACACACTGGGATTCGTGCAGTGTCTTGGATGCCATTAGCCTTATTGGTGGTTTCCTCGCCTTTGTCAACAGTTTTCATCATTGACTTTTATTCAGAGGATCTTTTTCGTGTACCAATTGCACTTGGCACATGCGAAAGATGCATAGGGTCATTGGTTCGTGAACATGTTCTTTGTCCGATTTCCACCAAATCATGAATCTCCTACTTTGTACCTTGTGCTAACTGATGAGAGATGCCTTAATGCTCTCCTTTGAGTGAGTCTCTTTCCATCGACTTCAGCTCATTTATTCTAGAAACGGGACCTAGAGTATTATGATTACCTTGAGGCTTGCAGTCATCAATGGAAGGCTCTCTTGCCATTGACAGTTAAGAATACATCAATGTCTCTTGATCGATGGATTATTTAGGTGTTCGACATTGACTCCTCTATTCACACTTGTAAGAATGTACTCAGTGCCTTGATATCTACTTTCATTATCAGTAGGTTGTCTCTCCTTTGTTAAGGTTATACATCAATGACCGGTAATCAAAAGATGTCTCATTGTGTTCGAACTCAACTCGTTTATTCACATGATCATGGGATATCATATTGTACTCCATGGTATACAAACATATTCATATTGGTTTTTGAGACCGGTTCTACTGGGTCTTGTTTATGACTATGACAACTATTGTCATGTAAACGCATTTGTATTTGCCTATCCATGGCCACGAACACTTGTTTGGTATGTTTTTCACATGGATCTGTTGTGTAATTTTATTGGTAGCCATGTATGTGAAGTCAGTGCAGAATGTAATGAGCAACGCGTTCATCCAGGTGGTCCCCTACTACTCCACTTCTGGTTTATTTGTAATGTATTTCGGCCATCGTAGATACTCCTTTGACCTCACACATCAGGGGGCATCTCTTATAGAAAGATTTTCCTCACCCTATGCAATCTTGCACAAAGGACCTTATTCCATTTCCCTATGCAGGCTTATCTTCCCTATTGATAATATCCAGAGACAAAAATTAATATGTTTACACTTGCACACATCTTGCACACTATACAACAAGCGTATACACAGGCTGTTCTACTATAGCCTGCATACATCGGGATTTGTGCCAGAAAATCAAAATCAAATGTCGGGTTTCCATGTCACAACAAGATATCTTTGATCCTTGGCCTTCCATATACTGGAAACGTTCTGACTGGGGCCTTCAGTTCCATTTTGAAGGCTATAAATGGGCCAATTCCGAGCTATGCAAAAGGAGAAGAATTCAACTTTGAGAGAAAAGTTACTCTGGAGAAATTATTACTTCATATTGAGTCTGCATCCCTTTGTCCTTTAAGTCTGAACACAGTTTTCAACCCCCAAGATCTTCCCTTATTGATGAAGAACCCCATTGTCTCCCTTATATGAGCTTGCCTTTGGTGGAGGCCCAACTGGAAGGAACTTAGTTTCTCAGTTCTGAACTGTGCCGACACAGAATTCTGTAATATTTTCGCTTCTTCTAATCATTTATTAATAGAAATACTCATTTCCCATCCAATTGATATCTTGAAAATATATGAATTATTATCCATGGGCATATTTGTTATGTTATTAATGGATTATGCTATCTAATGTGCTAACCTTTACATTATCACCATATGCTTGCTTTGCTTGTTTGTTGAGAACTAGTTGCAGGTATATAGCTTTGGGTTCAAGTGCTCAATGGTGGACTTCATCAAACATTTGGATGAGTTAGGCCTCTTTCTCATCTCTCTTTCATATTGGTTTATATAGAATATGTTTGGAATATAATTGATTGCTGCAGTCATTTCCGTCTATTGTGGTTTACCCTAGCCATAGAGAGATTTTTCTGTTGAATTACTGAGAGGGGGGGTGAATCGGTAATAGCGTAATTATAATCCTGCTTCTTCAAATTTTATATCAATGTATAATTATTATCCAATAATGAGTAATAATAAATAAAAAAATCACACACATGCACAGTACACCCATGTTTTACGTGGAAACCCAAATCGGGAGAAAACCACGGAATGCTTTTTCTTATATGTCTTGAAGAATTACATTCATTGGAAGAACCAACTTCCTTTGTTTTCTAGCTACAACTGGAAGGAGGCTCCAACCCCCTGGTTTCTCAGGCTACAACCTGAGGGAAGCTCCAACTCCCCAATTCTCTGGCTACAACTAGAAGGAGGCTACAACCCCCTATGTTCTCTGGTTAAAATCGAAAGGTGGCTACAACCACCAATCCTTTCCCTGTCCAACCGCCATGAATTAGAAGTAGAATGATGGAACCACAGTCAACATGTCATTGTGAGATATACTGTTGTACAACTGTATCAACCTGTACCACTTCCCTGTATCCAATCTGTACAACTGCTCTATAATCAAACCGTACCTGAAATGAACATGTATCTACAAAAATACAACAGATACGTGACCTGTAGTGATGTAGCCCATGTATGTACATGCCCTATCTATTATGCATCCCGCGTATGCCTTCTGAAACTAGGGTTTCCTTTCACTTGAAAACTTTTGACCCTCTGTAACTTCTTTCACATAGATAT
>JASDQU010436089.1:70420-95737 GCA_032191745.1 Picea mariana | reverse complement strand
TGAGGATCTGGAGGCCTTTTTACAATAATCAGGAATGCCAAAAGTCCTATACATTCAAAAACCTAACCCTAGGAGATGAAGCGCCAAAATTCATGTGGGCCTCGTTTGGGTAAGTTGGTGCATCAACTTCTCGGGGTCGTAACTTTTGCATACGATATTCGTTTTAGGTGTGTGATAGCTCGTTGGAAAGGAATCGTTGAGGATATTCATTTTGGGGGCTCAATCATTCCTTTTTCTATCACTAAGAACCTATATCTCTAAAAACCTTCATTTAGGCCCTCAAAATGGCCCCGGAAGTTAAAACCTGCTAAAAATAGTAAATTGCCAAAATTGCCATAAAGTTGTTTTGAGCCAGTTGGAAAAGGTGGGTGGCCACCAATATCCAGCTAGATCAACAAGGCTGCATAGGCCTTAACAAAGGTATCCTCCCTCACAATATATTTTATTGACTAATGAAGATGAACCTTAGTGTTTTTAGGAAGAATGTGAAGGAGAAAATGGTATCAAGTGGCAAAAGGCCATGCAAGAAGAGATAAAATCCCTACATGATAATAAGACATGGGATTTCATTAGAAGGCCAAAAGGGAGAAAGTTTTTAAAGAACAAGTGGGTGTGTAGAATAAAACATGAAGGCAAGGAAAATAAAAAAAGATTTAAAGAAAGCCTACTAGTGAAAGGATTTGAGCGAGAACAAGGTATTGATTTTACAAAAAATTCTCCTTGGTTGTCAAAATGTCATCAATACGAGTATTATTTGGTATTGTCATTTCTCTAGATTTAGAATTGTAACAATTATATGTCAATACAGCCTTCTTACATGGAAATTTGGAAGAAGAGATATATATGGAGCAACTAGAGGGATTCATTGAAAAAGGTAAAGAAAATTTGGTCTATAGGTTGAATAAGAGTCTATATGGGTTGAAACAAGCCCCTCATCAATGGTAGAAGAAATTTGACTCTTTTATTCTTGATCATGGTTATAAAAGGCTAAATGCATATCACTGTGTGTATAATAAAATAGATAAAAATGGTTATTTAATTGTCTTATTATTACATTTTGATGACATGTTGATTTTCATAAAAAATAAGTTGATGATTACTAGGTTAAATGAAGAATTAAACAAGACCTTTGCAATGAATAATTTAGGACTATAAAGGAAAATTTTAGGGATGCAAATTAAATGTGACGGGAAAAGAAGGAAACTATGGTTGTCACAACAACAATACCTTGGAAAAGTATTGGAATAAATTAATATGGCTGATGAAAATTGTATAAGTACACCATTTTATTCTCATCTTAAACTAACCTATAATCAATGCCCCACTACTATTGAATGAAAATAAGATATGTCCAAAATTGTATATGCTTCAATAGTAGGAAGCCTAATGTATGCAATGGTATGAAATCACCCTCACATTGCACATTCATTGGGAGTTGAAAGTAGGTTTCTAGCAAACCTAGGAAAGGAACATTGGAATGCAATTAAATGGATTTTAAGATATATCAGAGGCTCAATTGATTATTGTTTGTGCTTTCAAGGTAATGATACATTGTTGGAATGATTTACGCATGCTTATGGAAGGTGACATGGATTCTAGAAAATCCACAACATGCTACATCTACACTTTTGTAGGAACTACAATCTCATGGTTATCTAGATTAATAAATGTGGTGGCTCTGTCTACCACAAAGGCTAAGTATATTGCAGCAACTCATGCATGCGAGGAGATTCTTTGGATGAGGAGTTTCTTAGAGGAACTAGGTGTGCAACAATAAAATAATGTACTAAATTGTGATAGCCAAAGTGCAATCCATCTTGCCAAAAATCCCTCCTTCCTTTCTAAGACAAAGAAAAGATTGGTTGTTTTCATTGATGTCAACCCTAGCCAAAATAATTGGAAAAAGGCATAGTAGAGATTGGAAGAAAATATGTAAAAGAAAAGAATGTCCTATTGGTTGAATATCTGAAGAATAATCTCCTTAGTGTCAATAAAATGTGTGATGAAGGATATACTCTCACGTTTGACTCAGGAAGATGCAAAATCAGAGAAGAAGGTTTAGGAAGATTGGTTGCAACCACAAAAACAAGATTAAGTAACATATACATCCTAGACCAAGAGAAGAGAAATAAGTTTGAAGACACACAAAATACCTTGAAGGAAGAAAAAGACCAGAAGATCGAAAATAAAAATGAAGTTCTATTAAGTGTTATATGTTCAAGGGGAGAATCCCTAAAGAAGAGAGTTACCTTTTCACATTGAAATCATGGGGAGAATCCCCACCATTTTATATTGATGTCAAAGGGGGAGAGAAATTGGGAGCATTATGACATGGGAAGCATGTGTGTTTCCATCAATGACAAAAGGGGAGATTGTTGGAATATTGGTTGTTGTCATTGATGTCAACCTTAGCCATTGGATTTTTAACCCCACATTTGATAGAAGTAGATAGACAAGAAGGAAATTACACATGAAGATACAAAACCCATGGATGGATAGTATAAGTCATTCCTCTTTTGGTGGTATTTGGAACATCATGTGGATTATCATGATTGAGGAGAAATGAATTTTTGAAGATGGCAATGTGAATTGAAGCAGAAACTACATGTCGACCCTAATGTTAAATGAAAATGACATAAAGGGTATAAATACACATCAATATAGATTCATTTTTCAATACACACAAGTTTATTAATAAGCAAGGATATGTAAGTCAAATTTATGATGAAATATGAAGTAAAGAAGGCCCAATTTCAACGGAGGATGAAATATTTTGGTAATATGTTCTAAAGTATGTTATTTATAGGTCATCTTACCATTTGAACTATAAATTTGTTTATAGAACTATTCAGATAGTGAAATTAGGAGGCTATTGAGAAGAAATATTAAGGTACGAGTGGTAAAAATTTCAGCTCTTGATTTTCTATAATTTTGGAGATACACTATGTGGAAGATAGGTTTTTTTACTAGTCTTGAAGCTAGTCATAAACAGGTGTTCTAAGTAAAACAATCATAAAATCTTCATAGAGAATCCAAATGAAGTGATACCAATTTCATTGGAAATATTATGGACTTTAGTTTCTAGTGTCTGAATTTTAGAATCTAATGTTAAATATTGAGTGCAGGGCATGATGTACAATTTTTCTCTCCTGAATCAGCCAGAATTGAATAAGGTCTACCATTTTATCTATAACTCATTTTATCGAAGGATTCAAGGAGTGAAACTTCGAGGAGTTTTAGAGAATACATTGAGGAATATTATATATAGGATCAGAGTTTTCCAAGAAGTGAATAATTTCAGAATATGAATAATTCTCAGGAAAAATTACCAAGTTCTGTGTGATGGTTGGTTGATGGTGATAGTTTAATGTAAAATTTTATTATCTCTCATATATTCTTGGGTGGAAGGAAAGGGAAAGGATAGAGAGTTCAAACCTCTTGTGATATTGGAGGATTGTATCTTCCTTTAGTAGTTTTATCCCTCCCTTTATATTTGGAAGTTATAGCTTCCCTTGGAATTCATTACTTCCTTTGAACAATAACTATTGATTACTCTCACATATTGTGCATGGTGCATTGTGGTGTATTGGTGTAACTCTTCTAATATTGCTCATTGTTCATTGGATATAATTGACTATATAATCCGATTGAAGTATAAGTTGAAAAAGTGTCTAAATTGTACTCGATATTGTTCCACACCCTCTCAGTATCAACATGTTAGATATCATTAGATTTTCCAAGTGTAATATGATGGGCTACTACAATTGAAAAAAATACACACAAAACGCAATCCAACTGATATGTTAAAAAATATTTTTCCAAGGGATAAGAAGAATCTTTATAGAACCTTGGTTGGTCTGATGCAAATGTGATGACTATATTTTTGGATTGGATCAGTAGCAAGGAGATAGAAATTATAGCAGCAATATTTACCCATGCTTCAATTTGGTCTCAAGTAGGAGAATGTTGTATGTAAGACAAAATAATAAAATAATAAAACAATTGCATTTCTTGAATTCTTAAAAACTTCCAGAATGTACTCTTTTAGAGAGTTTTCCATTATTCTATCTTCTTCTATGAGAGCCTACATATGCATTCGTAATCTCACATAAAATATAAAAGTAGAAGTAGATAAAGAAGAAGGTGTAGGGATGAAGCAAAGGAGTAGAGTTTAAGCTTGACTTAGTGTCTTTCAGATATAGATATTTTAGCTTCATATATATTCATGTGGGTTAAATATCTATATAATTATGCTTGAGATATATTCATGATAATATCATATCTATATAAGTTTGCATTAAATCTATAGAATTTTATTTATATCTATTGTTGACTATTAGTTTTAACCTGTCACCTAATTTATTGCAATTTTGTATAATTGATTTGGTGAAAATATCTCTAAAATACCTAATACAAAATTGGAGCTTCAAAAACACTAAGCCACTCTACTCCTAATATGTTCAAGAATAAGGATGCATTCACAGTGAAATATGAATTCAGGATCTAGATACCACACTTAGAACACATTTGATAAAGAGGATTAAGGCCCTCTCCTAGAAATATCGATGACAAACATATGTTTCAAAGAAAGAATATAATATGTCTTTTAGAACCACCAAGTTTCTAACAAACATACTCATAGAATGAACAAAGAGAACCCAGGAAAGAGAGAACACTCTAGAATTCTAGAAGAAAATGAAAATACTACTTTGTTGAGGAAAATATTTGAGAAAGAGATCTCATAACACCAACCAAAATTCACACTCTCACTGATGTTAAATGAGAGAAAGGAGGAAAACAACGTACCATGAATAAATATTATTAATAAGGTTTAATGTGTAATTGAATTTAAAAATTAAACAAATATTATGAATTTATGTTGTTTTTATGAGTGGGTGATGACATGTTTCATTATATAAATTATATAATTATGTAAGAAGAAAATGTGTAATTACGTCGAAAGGCATACACTTATTGACAATGGACACATTTAATAGGTTTTTAGTGCTTAATCAGTTTTGTATGGACAAGATTAAATATTGATAGAATATTCTTAGTCATCCCAATAAATCAATGGTTGTGATTTCAACCACTAACTTTCTCACTATTATAAAGAAATCAGTTTACATGTTTATTTTTTTACTTTTACTTAATTATATTTAAAATTTACTATAGTGGCTAGGTGATTGCCACCTCTAAGCAATTAACTTTTCATTTTCTGGATCTAGTAATTAACGTTTCATTTTCTAGGCCAATAGAAAATTTTAGGATGTTCACCAGCCACAATTTTCTTTTGGGCCAGCCGAAACCTTTAGGCATTCACCAGCAACAAGAGTTTGCGGCTGTGCTAGTTTATATTGTTTTCTCTAAAAACAAGAGAAATAGTAGAAACTAGTCCTAGTTCCTACTTCGTTGAAAATTTTGAATTACTGAATGTCGATTGTAGCCTGCAAGTGTAGTTGTTCCTACATATTATCAGTTTTGGTTGCGTCAACGTTAAGTGTTACATATAGCAGTTTTGGTTGCGTCAACATTAAGTTTTACGTGTATCCATCCTGTACGGTTGTCAAATTATACAAGAATGCTCTATATTTTTTAACTCTTTAGATATTCTAGGGGAAAAACTGGTAGGTCGGGATAGAATATTGTAAGTCCAGATAAATATTGTCAAATTATACAAGAATTCTCTTTTTTTTTTTGAACTCCCTAGATCTTCTAGGGGAAACACGGGTAGGTTGGGACAAAATATTGCAAGTCCAGATAAAAAATTACTGGAAATCAATTGTAATTTATTTATCACTGGTAGTGATGGATAGCTCCTTTTACATTTACTCACGTCCGATTACTAGTTAAGAGACGAAATTATGGTAACTGACTGTTAGATGAGGGGCGATGAGAATAAGCAATGACATAATCTTTTGATTGTTGAGAGACCAGAGGAGTGGAGTGACTAATGTGATGAAGGGATTCTATTCAATTACATTCTAATATTGTTATTGTTTCATTGATTAATATTAGTAAATATTTAAACAAGAGAACAAATACATGTCATTTATGGATTGAATGTTGATTAAAAAAAATTATGAAGGTTGTCTCTGAATTACTTCATATACTTAATTCTCAACTTAACTTTTTTCTCCATTATAGACTAGTTGGTCGAATCTCACCTCAAGGTTCATGTCCCAACAATGGAATTTCTTTCTCAAATTTTTCTAGCAAGGAAAACATTTCTTATTTTTAGTATTCTTGTAGTTCACTCATGGTGTGATTCTCTGGATGTTGTCTTCTCCTTCTTCTTTTTTTTCCACAAAATAAAGAAAGAAAGATTAGCAGTAGTTCCTACGTGTCTTTAAAAGAAAATGTATTTCCAAACAATGGGTACCTATGAGTGCAATTTATGATTTTTGGGTGAAGATTGTGAGTCTTGGGTTTGTGGATGTGATTCAAAGCCTTCGATATGACTAGTATTTTCTTCCTCTCTAATACATAGAATATCATTCTATATTCCATCTCGTATTGAACATATGGTTACATTTACAAACGTATAATTACATTTTCGAAGTGGGAAGCATTGATAAGAATATTTTTTGTACCATTTAGATGTATAAGATGATTTTGCACAGAACAAGAAAACACAATAAATTTTGCATTTCCTAAAGGTAACTAGCTTGAAAATGGAAATTTTGCATTTCCCAAAGGTAACTAGCTTGAAAATGGAAATGATAGTTGATCTGATTTTTACACCGAATGGCGTATACCTATTGACAATGGGCACATTTAATAGGTTTTTAGTTCTTAATACGTTTTCTATGGATGAGATTAAATATGCCTAGAATATTCTTAGTCGTCACAATAAATGAATGGTTATGATTTCATCCATTAACTTCCGAGCTGTTATAAAGACATCCATTTATATGTTTACTTTTTTACATTTACCTAATCATGTTTAAAAATTATTTTGTTCACTAACATATTTCCAGTCGGAAGTTTAATAGCTAGCCGCCTTTCGGCGTTCACCAGCAGCGAGTTAGCGGTTGTGCTAGTTAATTATCACAAATAGGATTATACAAAAAATTGAACAATTTCACCACATTATGCAACAAATTCTTCTCCATATTGCTACAACCTTTTTTCATTTTCATTTAATATAATGTATAAATACTTAAATGAAAAAAATAGGAAAGTGATTTTGGAAATATTAAGAATGGCATATAGCACCAGATTGAAAAGATTACAAAAATGCAATTATTACAGGACATTACATGCAAGAAACAATATGATAGAGAACAAAATTTCACAACATAGGTCGAAAAAGGACATAAAATGCCAACATGAACAAAGAAGGTTCAAGTATGTGCACTATAACCCCATACTCTCATGCCTTAATCACTAAAATGGAGGATCATAATAAAATAATAGACTATAAAGTTATTTACAACACTCATGACCATCACATCACCCATATTTACACCACTCATAATTAAGATACATGGAGGGAAACATGTATTTCATCGATAGTCATAGGGAGTTATGGTGTTCTACCAAATGTCCCTTATTTTGAAATGGATCTTGGATTCCCTAGAGAGTTTGAGTTCAAAATCTTTGTTTCCAAGGCTCCCGGCCTTTTGAGCATGATTGATCTAATTAGTCTTGTAGATGAATTGTTCTGCAAGGGACAATTTCTTCCCTTGTAAGCTCCTTTAACCATATTGAATTGTTGTCATCTCATTTGGAAACCAATCAGAACTGTATTCAACTACCACAGCTCATTTGGAAACCAACCGGAACCGTATTCAACTGCCACAGCTCATTCGAAAACCAACAGGATGTAAATTTTTTCTTTTTGGGAGCTTCTGGAATGGTCCATTACTCAATCTAGGGTTCTCTACCTAGATATGTGAAACAGTTAACAAATAGCCAACAGAAGCTTGATGGAATCTTGGCTATAAAGACTTCTGTTGGTCCCCAAGATTTCTTAATTCAATCAATTCCCTTCAGTCTTACACCATCAATCAGAGTGAGCAGAGCTTGGAAGTGTCATACAGAAAGAAAAACTAGTGTGGAACTAGGAAAACTTCTATAGCAATTAGTCAAACGAAAGCAGCATCAATGGCCGGAGGTATGATCCATTTGGCATCTAAATTTCGATTCTTTTAAAGAGTTTTTATTCCACATATTTTAGAATTGAGTTAAATCTAACATTTGGTATTAGAGCTATTTTATCTGTGCCTTGGTGTTTTGGAGAAAGACAGGTTTATTTTGTCTCGGTGTGTCCCTATTGGGTTTTCCTTGCATTTTATCTACACATTTTAATGCATATTGTTGTACGTCTATCCATATTAAGATGGCAGAACCATACATTTCTATGCATCTTTCTTTTATAATTTGGTTGTACGTTTTTAAATGAAATTGATGTGCTCTATACAGAGAGGTTTCATTGCATTGTTGTGCGTCTTTAGGTTATTTTACTATACGTTTTTCCCTAAGGAGAATAGCATCTGTACACTTTGCTTCTGAGTCACACAATAGTTAGAATCCAAGGGGCATAGTTTTGTGTCAAATTTAGTAGTTTTAGATAGGAATTGCTTGATGCATTCCTTCGTTGTTATTACATGTAAATGTGCTTTCAATCTGGGTGATATTTTATGGTCATTAAAATAATTTCTTTCTTAACCTCTAATTAAAAACATGCTATTTTGAATGAGTATACATTGTTGAATGTTATGCATGAATATTGTAGTTTTATTTATGCAATTTATAATTATTCTCATATCAAGTTAATTTTATGCATAAAAGAAATAATGTCTAGTGATCCATATAAAAAAAAAATTATTAGAGAATAGACACAACATCTCTATTTAAATAATATTATATATTATGATTGATTAAGATCACGTAAAGAATATTTAGACATTAATTGTAATTAATTGTAATTGAAAATTTAGCCCACAGGCAATTTTTATGTCATTAGATTCAAATTTAAGCATGAATTTACATTGGTAAAACATGAAATTTTATTTTCTAGCTAGCCTCAATTTTAACGTAAGCATGTGATATTTAATTTTATGCAGTTGTACAACCTGCAAATTTCTCTGAAATTCGTTGTGATATCCCTGAACTTAAGGGATATAAATATAAGGTTTGGAAGGAGAGATTTCTCATTCATTTGGGGTGGATGGACATAGATTATGCTATTAGGAAATATGAACCACCATCACTCACTAATACCAGCACTACAACAGACATCATGCTTTATGAGCGATGGGAGCAATCTAATCGCCTAAGCATGATGTTTATTAAGACTAAAATTTCAGTTGGTATTCGTGGTTCCGTTGATCAGCATGAAAAGGTTCAAGACTTGCTGAAAGCCATTGATGATCAATTCGTCACTTCAGACAAGGCACTAGAAAGCACCATAATCATGAAGTTCTCATCCCTAAGGCTCACCAGTGTGAAAGGTGTGCACGAGCACATCATGCAAATGAGGGACACTATGGCTCAACTGAAGAAACTCGAGGTTGAAATATCAGAGTCTTTCCTGGTGCACTACATCCTGAACACCCATCCGCACCAATACAGACCCTTCAAAATCTCATACAACACACATAAGGATAAATGGTCAATTAATGAACTCATGACCATGTGTGTTCAAGAGGAAGAGAGACTGGTGATGGAACTGGGAGAAAGTGCAATGCTGGCAACGCATGGAAAGGGAAAATCTCAAACCAATAAGAAAGGGAAAGGAAAAGTACCTCCCCAAGCTGATATCAAGAATAATTCCAAGTGTTTCTTCTATTAAAACAAGGGACACATAAAAAAGTAATGCGCCAAATTTCAGAAATGGCTTGCGGACAAAGGTAATGCAATCTCATTTGTTTGTTATGAATCTAATATGGTCAATGTCAATATTAACACCTGGTGGATTGATTCTGGATCAACAATTCACATTTTGAATTCCTTGCAGGGTTTGCAAAACCTAAGGAAGCCAGTGGGAAGTGAGTAAAGCATCTTATCAGGAAACAAGATGGGCTCGCATGTGGAAGCTATAGGAACATGCTATTTAACTTTAAGTAGTGGTTTTGTTTTAGAAATAGTAAAGGCCTTTTATGTTCCAAGTTTTTCTAGAAACTTGATTTCAGTTTTAAGGCTTGTACCTTTTGAATATTCCTTCAACTTTTCATAAATATATTTCAATTTATTTTATAAATTTGATTGTGTTGGGAATGGTATTTTGTCTGATGGTATTTACTACATTAATTTACAAAACATTGTCATTTATGATTCAATGCATGTTAACACTGGCACTAAGATATGTGTTATTAATGATGATTCCTCTAAATTATGGCATCGGAGACTAGGTCATATCTCCATAGAAAGAATTAAGAGATTGGTAAATGAAGGGGTACTCAATACTCTGGATTTTACTGATTTTGAGACTTGTGTGGATTGCATAAAAGGAAAGCAGACCAACAAGTCAAAGAAAGGTGCCAATAGGAGTTCGAACATATTAGAGATCATACATACTGATATATGTAGTCTAGACATGGACTCACATGGTCAAATATAGTTCATATCTTTTATAGATGATTACTCACGATATATATATATATATATATATATATATCCATGCTTCATAATAAGAATGAAGCATTAGATGCCTTTAAAATCTTTAAGGCTGAAGTAGAGAAACAATGTGGCAAGCAAATTAAGATTGTGAGATCAGATAGAGGTGGAGAATATTATGGTAGATACACAGAATATGGACAAGCACCTGGGCCATTCACAAAATTTCTTCAAGAGCATGGGATTGTTTCCCAATACACCATGCCTGGTTCACCTGACCAGAATGGTGTAGCAAAAATAAGAAACCAGACATTATTGGACATGGTGCGGAGTATGCTTAGCAGCTCCAATCTTCCTAAATCCTTGTGGATTGAAGAACTTAAGATGGCAATGTATATATTAAACTGAGTTTCAACCAAGGTTGTTCCTAAAATTCCATTTGAATTATGAAAAGGTTGGAAAACAAGTTTGTGACATATGCACGTTTGGGGATGCCCGTCTGAAGTGAGAATATATAATCCACAAGAGAAGAAGCTAGACCCAAGGACCATTAATGGGTATTTCATTGGATACGCTGAAAGGTCTAAAGGTTACAATTTTTTTATTGTCCATCTCATAGCACTAGGATTGTGGAATCAAGAAATGCAAAGTTTCTTGAAAATGACTTGAACAGTGGGAGTGATCAAACCAGGAACATAGTTTCTAAGAAGGATCATTCAGAATCTCAACCTTCCACCCCAAGTGACAGATTGGTTATTGTTCACAGCACCCCTCAAGAACAAACTAGTGTCGAACAACCAATTGTTGAAGTTCCACAAGCTGTTGATGGCATTCCGGTAGATCGGGTAGTTCAATAGTTTCCAAGAACTTTTGAACAACCAGATGAACCACATACTTCTCTGGAAGATGGTGGTATAACATTAAGAAGATCTACTAGACCAAAGAGATCAACAATTCCTGATGATTATGTTGTGTATCTGCAAGAATCTGACTATAACATTGGAGCCGAAAATGATCCTGAGTCCTTTTCACAAGCCATGAGTTGCAAAGAATCAGAATTATGGTACGATGCCATGAAGGAAGAGATGAATTCTATAAAGAGTAACGAAGTCTGGGATCTTGTTGAGTTGCCTAATGGTGCAAAATCCATTGGATGTAAATGGGTCTTTAAGACAAAGAAAGAATCATTGGGCAACATTGAGAGATACAAGGCAAGACTTGTTGCTAAAGGATTCACTCAGAAAGAAGGAATCAACTACACAGAGACTTTCTCTCCTATATCTAAGAAATATTCCTTGCGTGTAATTATGGCATTAGTAGCCCATTTCGACTTGGAGTTGCAACAAATGGATGTGAAAATGGCATTTCTCAATGGAGATCTAGAGGAGGAGGTTTACATGAAACAACCTGAAGGATTCCCCTCTAGTGATGGTGAGAAATTGGTTTGCAAACTCAAGAAATCCTTATACAGTTTAAAACAAGCATCCTGCCAATGGTATTTGAAATTCCACAATGTAATTTCTTCTTTCGGTTTTGTAGAAAACATTATGGATCAATGTATATACCTGAAAGTTAGTGGGAGTAAAATTTGTTTTCTTGTTTTATATGTGGATGACATTTTGCTAGCAACCAATGATAAGGGTTTGTTGCATGAGGTGAAACAATTCCTCTCTAAGAATTTCGATATGAAGGATATGGGTGAGGCATCTTATGTCATTGGCATTAAGATCCATAGAGACAAATTTTGAGGCATCTTGGGTCTGTCTCAGGAAACCTATATTAATAAAATTTTAGAGAGATTTTAGATGAAGGATTGTTCACCAAGTATAGCTCCCATTGTGAAGGGTGATAGGTTCAATTTGAACCAATGCTCGAAGAATGATTTTGAAAGGGAACAAATGAAGAACATTCCATATGCTTCTATTGTCGGAAGCCTAATGTATGCTCAGGTCTGCACAAGACTCGACATTGCATTTGTTGTGGGAATGTTGGGACGATATCAGAGTAATCTAGGTATAGACCACTGGAGAGCTGCAAAGAAAGTAATGAGGTACCTTCAAGGAACCAAAAACTACATGCTTATGTATAGACGGACAGACAATTTGGAAGTAATTGGCTACTCAAATTCTGACTTTGTTGGATGTGTTGATTCACGAAAATCAACATCGGGATACACTTTTATGATGGTCGATGGAGTTGTATCATGTAGGAGTGCCAAGCAGACCTTGATTTCCACTTCCCCTATGGAAGCTGAGTTTGTCTCCTATTTTGAGGCTACTTTACATGGTGTATGTATTAAGAGTGTCATTTATGGGCTTATAATTATGGATTCTATCTCCAAGCCATTGAGAATGTATTGTGACAATTCAGTTGTTGTTTTTATGGCTAAAAACAACAAAAGTGGGAGTCGAAATAAACACATCGACATTAAGTATTTAGCCATAAGGGAATGTGTTAAAGAAAAGAAAGTGGTCATTGAGCACGTCAACACCGAGTTGATGATCATTGATCCTTTGACTAAGGGCATGCCACTATTTAAATTCAAGGATCATGTAATGAATATGGGACTTGGTTCCATTATGTAGTTTCTCATTGTATGGATAATGTTATTTTAATGAAATTCTTAATTATTGTGATGTTTTCCTCATATTTATGTGCACCTTAATTTGATTTGAGAGAATTCATCTATGTAGGACCAAGAATAAACATAAGGTTTATTCATTAAGAAATTGTTTCCACATAAATTATAAAAGAAATAAATACATAGTAATACATGGAAGATAATACTCGTCATAAGAGGACTTATCGCCATGATTCATGTATCTATTACTTAATACAGATTATCAATAGGTTTTAAGATGAGACATTAAGATTGGAAGTATGGACCAAGTGGGAGAATGTAATCTCCCTTAACCGTATTGAACTGTCGTCAGCTCATTCGAAAACCAACCGGAACTGTATTCAACTGCCACAGCTCATTCAAAAACCAACCAAAACTGTATTCAACTGCCACAGCTCATTCGAAAACCAATAGGATGTAACTGTTTTCTTGTTGGGAGCTTCTATAATGGTCCATTACTCCATCTAGGGTTCTCTACCTAGATATGCGGAACAGTTAACACATATCCAACAGAAGCTTGATGGAAGCTTGGCTATAAATACTTCTGTTTGGTCCCCAAGCTTGTTTAATTCAATCAATTCCCTTCAGTCTTACACCATCAATCAGAGTGAGTAGATCTTGGAAGTGCCATACGGAAAGAAAAACTAGTGTGGAACTGGGAAAACTTCTACAACAATTAGTCAAATGAAAGCAGCATCAATGGTCGGAGGTATGATCCATTTTGCATCTAAATTTTGATTATTTTAAAGAGTTTTTATTCCACATATTTTAGAATTGAGTTAAAGCTAACATCCCTTGCATCTTCCTCTGTGTATTTAGATGGTGCAAAATTTAGTTTCCCTCACAATATCTTAGTCTGGGGCCACTTCATATTCTATGAATTCAAAGAGATTTTGGAGCAAGGATTCCACTAAATGTGATAGTAGTTGTAGTACTAGTAACAATAGTATCTCCAAAAATTCCAATGGGAGATCACATGATTTAGAATGTTGTGATCCTCGTGGCTTGATAAATGCAAAGGAGAAGATCTGATTTCCTTTATGGAGGAAATCGATTGCTATATTGAAAGGCTCTCTATTGAATCTGAAAGGTGAGAACAAATGAAAAGCAAATCAATGCAAGTCCCAAGAGATGTAAGACATTGGATTATCCTCCCACAATGTTGGTACTAAGCAGGAATTCATCGAGGGGATATAATAGCAATAGGGTTTCGAAGAAAACTTACAATTATTTATCATTTTCATATAGGTTTTCTTCCATGGACAAGGCATATAGGTTTTCTTCCATGGACAAGGATAGAGAAAAGGCGATTAGGAATTACAGCCAAAGTGCAAAGGAGGTTTTTCAAAAATATTTCAAGATGATCAAGCCCTTTTATGAAAAATTATCTCAGAAACATGAGTTAAGAATGAATGAATTTCTTATAATTGTTTGCAGGATTGATTATATTGATTTCATGGGCATAATAATTGGAGGTATCAGTGCTCTCATAACCGATGAAGAACTAGCAAAATCTTGCGCCTTTCAGACTGGTGAATGAGATTTAAGTTATTATTGAGATTGATACAGTTTTGTGAGGTTTTGAAGTCTTAAATATGGATAATATCTCCAAAATTTGTTAATATAGAATATGTTTGAGGCATTCAAGAATGAACTTAATTTGTTATAGGAATGAGTGTATTGTGTACATGTTTAAAGGATTGAGGACGTTGGGTTCATGAGTTCGTTATACTAGAGGGATTGACCCTTTCCAAGAAGGGAAAATGAGCAGAGTAATGGGATATTCGAGTGGAGAGCTTGCAACAAATTAATTGTGGGTCTTGGTTTATTTTTTCGACCAAATGAAATAATAAAACCCTAGTTTCTATGACCGCAGCTAGGAGTGGAAGGTAGAAGTATGATATCATGAAATCAAGCTTGAAGATGCATCTTGGAGATTTGAGTATGTGAATATAGTAGGGATTGAAGTTCTCTTACTCTCTATCAATTATTCCAATGGTGAAACATGTAAGTAATGCATCATGTAAGCAATGTTTGATATTGTGTGTGGATTCTTGTTATGTGACAAAAAGTCTAGGTATTTGAAGCTCTTTAGCGGGAGATTAAATTCGTAGGGAAAAAAATCCCCATTTAAGGTAAGTGAGGAAAAATTCCATGAACACGAAAACCTGAAGTTGTTGAAGTATCGTACCTACAATGTGAGGTCTTCCAAATTTCTCCAGGTAGGTAACATATCCCTACTGCAATATTGTTTCCAACATCCAATCATAAAATAGTTATATCAGTGAAACATATCCCTACTGCAAGATTGTTTCCAACATCCAATCATAAAATATTTATATCAGTGAAACTCTCAGTATTTCATTATCTAGCCTGAAAGAAAATCATTAATATAGATATCAAGAATATCATGGAAAGAAGACTCACTACTTAATCAAGTTTTTCTAGTCTCTAACAACTTTACCAGATTCTAAATCACTTGTAAATTTCATGAAATCAACATATGAATAAGCTTTCATTATCGAGTAGTCCCAAAAAATATGGAAAAAAATGAACATGATTTAATGCAGCTGTCTTGGGAATTTTGGTAATACTTTCACATTTTCACATTCCATTAATTCGTTTTTCCTGTGTAATTCCATATATTCATTTTTTCTTGTTGCTATGAGAAATTGAATCTGTATATTCATTTTTTGTTGTTTCTCTCAGAGCTTGTAGTTTGTAGTCACATGCAACAAATCTTTTAATGTGGAGGGTAAGGATATCCCATCAGGTAGAGAATGCATATCGACGACATGAGCGGTCACCAGGCAGTGAGGAAATGGCAAGGTGGTAAGTAGTGGTGGCTAAGGGAAATAAGGTAAATACCATTGTGCATGCAAATATAAAGGAGATGTCATTGAATGCAACAACAACAATACATAGACTGTAGTAACAACAACTATTAGAGATAACTGCAGAAGCTCGGAACTTTCAACCAATCAATTTTTATTTTTAAGAACTATCAACCAATCAATTTTTATTTTTATTTCAAATAAGTTTTATATTGTAACAATTAAGAAAATAATTTTTCCATCCACTAGGGGTATTTAGTTCATCTTGTCATACCAATTAGAAAATGGAAATATAGGTTTTGAAAATTAAAAATTGAGAATATAAGTTTTGAAATATATATATATATATATATCCACACCTTAAGGAAAACGTCTTAAATAGATACATAATCCACCAAGTGATGTCGCAAAATGAATGAATTAATAGGTTGTTGACCCTTGGGCTAGATCTATAGAGGTAGGGACTAGTAACTATATAATGTGTTATTTTTTCTATCATTTAATGTGATGGTATGTTATTGATCTAAAAATAAAGGTAGGTGATAAATATTAATATTATATGTGGTATATTATTTCTATGAGTATAGTTACATAATATTAATATACAATTTACCTTATATATTGATATCATAAATCATTTAATAGCGATTATTGGTTAGGTTATAATATTGTTTATGGTTTAATAGTTAACTATAAATATTAAACAAATATTTTGAGTTTACATTGTATTTATAAGTTAGGTGATTATATATTTAGTGATCTAATTTTATCATTCTTTCATTTTTATTTTTAATAGTTTATTGTTTATATAAATATTTGTAGGTGATTATTTTTTTCCAATATATATTTGAAAGTTGTAATTATTGTATTTTATAATATATTAATACATTAATAAATATATTCAAATAAAAATTAATCTTTGACCATTATGATTATAGATGATCATGTTAATTATGGTTGAACATGGTTGAATTGATTCAATCTAGTTTCTCACAGTTGATATTGGCTAATAATGGTTGATTAATGTTAACTAAAGTTGATGATGTAGAAATGGTTAGACCAAGGATGAATATGGTCAACAATGGTTGAACACGTTAATTTTAATATTCAATCACATTGCAACATGAAGGTTGACTTCAATATGTTGTCAAATTTGATGTTTTGGTTAACTTCAATATTATGTCAGATTGTCTCATTAAGAGGTTAACTTATATAAAAGTTTTATGTTGGATTATAAGATTAAGAGGTTGACTCCATTATTATGTCAAATTGTGGCATTAAGAGGCTTATAAAATCATTATATACATTGTAATGTTCATATTTGTTTACTTATGTCAACTTGTTATGTTCCTTAATGGTTATGTTGCATTCAAGCATTCATCAAGGGTTATGTCACATTGTGATGTTCCTTAAGGGTTATGTTGGATTATGATGTTTCTTAATGGTTATGTCACATTATGACATTCCTATAGGCCGACTTATGTGAATTTATACATTCCTTGATGGTTATGGTTTCATTGTGGTGTTCATCAAGGGTTATGTTACATTGTGGCATTAAGAGGCTAACTTCAATATTATGTTCCATCATGATACACAAATATTTATAATATGACTATATATATTTAAATGTTCATGTTGGTTGACTTTTTTTGACTTGTTATGATCCTCAATGGTTATGTCATATTGTGATATGAATTAAAATTATGTTTCATTATGGAATTACTTAATGGTTATGTTGATTATTATGTTCCTCAATGGTTACTTCACATTGTGAATTTCATATTGGATTACTCGTGACAAATTGTGATATTCCTTAAATGTTGCATTACATTGGATTTGGTTTATTTCGGTTGGCCATGGTTGACTATGGTTGACATCATCTAAGTGTGGTTGACTATGGTTGATAGTGGTTGACCCTTTTTTACTATGGATGACCATTAAATTATTAAATTTGAAGAAAGGTTGTGATATTTCATAATGATTTCTTCATTTTTATAGTGATATATAAATACTTTTTATTTAAATTGACTATATTATAATGTATGTGTTTAAAAAAAATGGCCATGATTGACTATTCTTGACCATGGTTTAATGTTGTTGAACATGACTGAATATTGCTTAGAAAAGTTAGTGTTATGGTTGAATTATATTATGTCACATTGTGATACTAAGAGGTTTATAATATGGTTGCATCTATCGTGATGTTCATCTCAATTAACTTATGTCAACTTGTTACATTTCTCAATGGTTATGTCACAACACATCATTCATTAAAGGTTATTTCACATTGTTTCTTTCATCAACTATTATTTCATATTGTGACTTTCCTCAAGGATTATGTTTAATTGTGATGTTCCTAAACGATTATTTCACATTATGACATTTATCTTGGATAACTTTATATTGAATTGTTAGTTTCTTAAATGGTTATGTTGCATTATGAAATTCATCAAGGGTAATGTCACATTGAATTTAGTTTACTATGATCAGACATGGTTGACCATTATTGGTCAAGGTTGAATATGGATGACCATGGTTAACTAAATTTTATTATTTTTAATTGTGCTCGACCATGATTGACTACATTTTATTATGTTTAATTGTGCTCGACCATGATTGACTACATTTTCTTATGTTTAATTGTGCTCGACCATGATTGATTGTGGTTGAAAATGATAACCATGTTTGACCGTGGTTGACATACCTTAACATTTATGTTGATTGCCACATTATTCATTGGCTATGTCACATTGTGACTTTCATCTTAACTTACTTATGTCAAAATGATGTGTTCCTCAATAGTTATGTTACATTCTAAAATTCATTAAGGGTTATGTTGGATTGTGACACTCCTTTATTATTATGCCTCATTGTGACATTCATATTGGTTTATTTATGTAGAATTTATGTTTTCCTCAATGATTATGTCACGTGACGATGTTCATCAAGGGTTATTCCAGATTGAAGCATTCTTGAAGTGCTATGTTGGATTGTAATTTTCCTCAATGGTTATATAGAATTCCCTCAATTCATACATAGTAAAAGTACACATTACAATGCTTGATAATGTTTATTTATATTTAAACATACAATAATTATTTTTTTGAATTATGATTAAATGATAAGTTTGATTAACTATGGACATATTAATTTGACTATATGGTTTCCCTGAGTTTCGTTAAATTGATCCCTATGATTGGCTAAGCAACTTGCTAAATCATATTTGATTCTATAATATTTATTAACAATATTTTCATTTGTATACATTTATATAAAGTATATAGTATTCTCATTTGGAATATTATAGCACATTGTGACACAAATATGTTGATAATATAGTTATATCTATGGTGATTTTCATCTTGATTGACTTATGTCGACATGTTATGTTCTTCAATGGTTATGTTGCATTGTGGAATTCATTAAGGGTTATGATTACACCATTCATCAAATATTATGTTACATTGTGATGTTCCTCAAGTGTTATGCTTAACTGTGACATTCCTTAATAGTTATGTCATATTGTGACATTATCTTGGATAACTTTATGTTGAATTACTAGGTTCCTCAATGGTTATGTTGCATTGAGATATCCATAAAGGGTTATGTCACATTGAGTTTGGTTGACGAAGGTTGTTCATAGTTTACTATTTTTTACCAAGGCTCATTACAATTGATCATGTTTGATTGTGCTCGAGTATGATTCATTATGGTTGTAAATGATGGCTATGGTTGACCATGGTTTAATATGTTAACAATATTTGGGTATGGTTCAGAATGGTTGAAGAGGTTAACTTCAATATTCAATCACATTGTGACATGAAAATATTGACTTAAGGATTATTTCATATGTGATGTTATGGTTAACTTCAATGTTATGTCACATTGTGACATTATGAGGTTGACTTCAATTTTATGTTATATTATAACATTAAGATGTTGATTTAAAAACATTGTTAAATTAAAACATTAGAAGGTTGAATTCAATAAAATATCACAATACAACATTATGGGTAATGCAATATTATATTACATCACGACATTAAGAGGTTGAATTCAATATTATCTCAATTTGTGGCACTAATAGGTTTATAATATGGTTATGTATATTGTGATGTTCATATTGGTTGACTTATGTCAATTGGATATGTTCCTTAATGATTATGTTGCACTCCATATGATTGGTTAAACAACTTGATAAACCATATTTGATTGTACAATATTGATTAAGAATATTTCAATTGATATCATTTAAATATAAATCATATATTAATATTTTTTAATATTATGGCACATTGTGCCACCAAGATGTTGATAATATGGTTATATAAATTGTGATTTTCATATTGCATTTACTTATGTCAACTTGCTACATTACTCAATGGTTATTTCACATTGTTGCATACATCAAGGGTTATGATTGAGTCATTCATAAACTATTATATCAGATTGTGACATTCATATTCGCAAAGTTTATGTTGAATTGATATGTTGCTCAATGGTTATGTTACATTGTGACATTCATTAAGGGTTTTTTTGCATTGAATTTGATTGACTATGGTTGAATATGGTTGACCATAACTAACTATTTTTTATTATGTTTGATTGTGTTCACTATGGTTGATTATAATTGAAATGATGGTCGTGTTGACCATTCTTGACTATAGTTGACAATGGATATTCAATCACATTGTTACATGAAGAGGTTGACTTCAATATTCTATCAAATGTGACGTTATGGTTAACTTAAATATTATATCACAACATTGACTTTAGTTTTATGTTAGATTCTAAGATTAAGAGGTGGGATTTAATGAGCTCCCATTTCGATGGTGGAATGGAAGGTGTCAACCATGGGTGGTGGAATGGTAGGGGTGGTGGGATGGTGTCTAGCTAGTGGCATGGAGTGTCATTTGAGTTATTGTGTCTAGTGGGTATTTTTTTTTACTTTGGGTGGTGTGTCCTTGGGGCTAACACATCCATGAGAGGGTTCTGCATTTATTTCAAGAGGGGTTTATATTATTTTCCTGTAGATTGTGATTACAAAATCAGGTTGTTATGAATCATGAGGAGGACCTTATCCTCACAAATTACATCGAAGCTCATGGAGAAGGCACGTGGAAAAATATTCCTAAGAAAGAATATTTGTATCCATCACCTCTCTGCAAACTCAAAAATTAGATCTTAGCATGACCTTCTAGGATTTTTGATCTAACTCAATTATTTTTTTTATAATTATTGAATCTTCCCAGGTCTACTCTTAGAACATCACATTGAGAGGATGTTCAGGTAATCCAAGATGTATCTTAAGTATTGGAAAGTCAAGAGCCTGGGAATTTGTTTCAAGACATGAGATAGTAAGTCTTCAAATCCCATCCTGAGTCAAGTGAGGCAATTGGATCTATCCTATGCATGGATTTTTATCTTTACCTCTGATATATTTTTAGGTTATTTGGATTGGAATGTGGTTGTGCCTTCTCTATTGAGGGGATTAATATTCCTTTTGTAGTGATTTTTCGAATATAAATATCCCTTAATTGATCTGCAAACAAAGAAAGGAGAAGGAATGGTGACTCACATGCATAGTTATAAATAATTAATGCATATTGAAGGAGATATATAGTATAACCAATGTTTCATTGACCTCACACAGGTTTCAATCATAGCTTATATGATTAATGGTACAACATATCTCAAATCTACGGTTAGGGTTTAGATATATTTAATATTTTATTTGCAACTTCCATTTGGACTCTTGGATAAGGTTCATATCAAACACGAAAACCTCTATCATGTCTTGAAGACCTCCAATTCATAATTTTAAGTAGGTTTACTTTCTATTTTATCAAGAATCCTTTGGTGTGTTTTGCATGCACAATACGCTCCATATTGCTCATCAATCCTTATGTTTGGTTGCACACCATAGTTTCCTATGATGATATCAAAATCTAATCAAGGATGGAATTGAAGGGTGATCATAATGTAACGACCCTATCATTGCGACTACAAGCAAAGAAGAAAGTGCAAATATTTTTTTTAAACAGGACGACAACAACGATTACAACTAAAAAACACATCTGACAATGAGCACCATGCCTGCTGAACAGGAAGCATACAAATACGACTCTATGCACTGGCACAAGAGCAACTAGGTGAAACATGTGTAAAACAACAAGGAGAAACAACTATCTGCCTAACGCCAAAAAGATCACACCTACAAGATAAGGGACAACATCCCCCTCCTGGCACAATGACCAATGACTAGAACCTCAAGGCGTGCAAACCAAACGCATGAAGGCATTACAACCTAAGTGCTAACAATAACTTACATCGATCAACAACACCCACATGGAAAGCACCAACCTCAGCCAATTTATCCTTCGCCTCTATCCCTTAGGGCGCACAAAGATCCCCTCATCAAGAATCATGTTGTCCCCAGGTGATAGGCACGACTATAACCTTGGCGCGACACATCCTATATGGACCAAGGACTCTAGATAATTCTTATGTTCTAGGAGTCGAATACTAACAAGAAGGCTACACCCATACCCCAAGCAATAGGATGACAAGACGCAAGATGACTACAATCAAAGTAAAAGCTCAAGATAATACTCGACTCTGCCAACAACCTATCCAATAACTGATAAGCTAGATGTCTAAGTGAGAAGGTCGAACTATTACCAAGCTACTAAGGTCATAAATGTTATCATAATGCGCACTAAGAAAGGAACTTAACCAAATCAAATATGCTTATCAATTAAAATAAGTGAACTACTTAACATTTTAAAGTTGCTCCATGTTGATTATAAAACTAATCGACATTAATGTCTAAATGGGATAATCCTTAATGAGATCGATGTCTATAATTAATTCCACTTCAATGTTACCTCTAATGCCATTTTATGTTGTTATGCGGTTATAAATAAAATACATTTGACGTTATTCAAATGCAATTTTAATGCTATCTTGTTGTTTATAAATAATTGTCACCTCGATGTTATTCAATGAGATTTAATGCTATTATTAAATTATATCCAAAAACAATAATTATTAATGCTAATTAATAATAGAAGAGCGTTGTCCAGAAACAAATTTTCATGTTATCATTGTCATAAGGATAACAGAACCCAATAATACATGCTAAGTTAACAATTATAACAATGATACATGTTGTAATAATGCTAAGTTAACAATGATAACAGTAATACATGATGTAATAATGCTAAGTTAACAATGATAACAATAATACACGTTGTAATAATGCTAAGTTAATAGGAGATCGCTATGCAATAATACAAGATAACCCTATATAGTAAAATCACATTATACCAATCGCTTAACCATGCCATATAAATCAAGCTATACATTACAAGAAAATTCCTTGAATCCA
Organism: Picea mariana; assembly: GCA_032191745.1. Lineage (NCBI taxonomy): Eukaryota > Viridiplantae > Streptophyta > Pinopsida > Pinales > Pinaceae > Picea > Picea mariana. Next base: position 72,330 of record JASDQU010436089.1, on the reverse strand, counting down.
TCTATGCGCCAAAGTGTTTTCAAAGCAATCAAATCAAAATCAAGTACAGGCAAAGGGAAGAGTGGTCAAATGACAAGGCTGGAAAAAAGACATGAAGACGCAGAGATAAATTGGTTGCTACCTCTAGACAAAAATCGCCACGAAGACGCAGAGATAAATGGAAAAGTCACAGAGATTAATAAATACATGAAGATGCAGAGATAGTAAAGACATGAAGACACAAAATTGCAGAGAGTAATAAAGATTAATGGCAGAGATTAATCACAAAGGCTAATGGAAAAATCGCAGAGGTAATGGCAAAATCGCAGAGATTAAAAAAGATTAACCGCAGATATTAATGGAAAAATCGCAGAGGTTAATGGAAAAATCACAGAGGTTAATGGAATATCACAGAGATTAATAAATATTAATGGCAGATATTAATCGAAAAGATTAATGGAAAAATCGCATAGGTTAATGGAAATATCGTAGAGATTAATAAAGATTAATGGCAGAGATTAATGGAAAATTCGTAGAGGTTAACAAGCATCAAATGACAGACTTAAAAAGTGGAAAAATCGCCAGGTGACAAGCAACGATTGTTGTCCAAAAAAATGGAAAATCATAGTCTTAACAATTGGCAAAATCGCCAGGTAACAATTGGAAAAATCACAGTATTAATAAGCAACAATTACAATCTTAACAAGTGTCAAATCGTAATGTATTCCAGTGAAAATTTTATAGTGGTTCAGGTGTAACAAGAAGCATGCACTCAAGGAAAAATTCTCGATGTGTCTCAAGGAAAAACCTTACTATCATTCAAAGGAAAAACTCAGTCAAAATGTAAAGGTTTTCAATCAAGTGTACAATGTAGGCTAAAATCATCTTCAGATAAACTAAGGTGCAGAGGTATAAAAAAATGCAGAGAATATTTCCATCAATAAAACAAACACAGAGTTAAGTTGTGAGGGAGGTATTACAATGCAGAGTTAATTTATCTAGCAATATATAAAAATGCGAAGTTAAATTTATCCAGTAATACATAAAAATGTAGAGTTTTATTTATCCAGCTATATATATAAACGCAGAGTTAAAAATTGTGGTTGAGGGTGTTGAAATACAGAGAATACTAAACACAAATTTCAAATGTCGAGAACGATTAAGACGCAGGGGTGATATAACATGCAGAGACAAAATAAAGGCGGAGATCAAACACAGAGATAAGAAGGGGTAAACAGATGGGAAAAAACATCCTTCGCTCATCATCCACGCACATAAAAGCAAGGAATTAGAATCTATAGGTTGTTGTGCACCGAAGCGATGACCGTCGATTCAGCTCCTGGTCGACTGCTTAGGCATGGACTGACGAACTAGGGATGAGGATGAAGTAAAAGACACCACTCTTCACAACAATCAACAAAACCAAAGTACAATCACAACATGCAGGGGTCGAATGCCAAGGGAATCAAGTCAAGCAGGGAGCTTAAGGCTATGGGGAAATTTAAGCTCTCGGTATAAATGTTGAGTCAAACATTTTCTTTACCCAATTAAAAATATAGAAATGAAACTGTAAGGTATAATAATAATCTACCATGCAAAATCAGGTAAGTGTACCATAGCCCAAGTCGTCCACTCTGAGTCATTATCCCATGCGCTTCATGCAACTCCCGCTTGTCGATCGATCAGACTTCATTGGTACCTCCTAGCCAATGTTAGGGATACTCTTCTTACCCCTTATCCCCTCGAGCCGCAAAGGGGCCACGCACACTAAACCAGAGAACAACTAGCTCCCATATCACCTCGCAAGGTCGAGCTACCACTCCTCACCAAGTTGGCTATCCCAACTCCCACAAGCTAAGTCAATCAAGTCTAAAATTCTATAGCATAATGTTACACATAACATAAGAGATCCATCCTTCTCCTCCTCCCTC
>JASDQU010436089.1:60190-70320 GCA_032191745.1 Picea mariana | reverse complement strand
GATGGAGTGAGTTGTAGAAGTGGAAGAGCGGAATCGGACGACATGATTCGACCGGGGACACCTAGAAAAAATCTCCGCCTATCAAAGTATCAGTCAAGCATCTTGGAAGAGAGCTTCAGAGAGCACTTTACGCTGAGTCCAGTATTATTTCACTCTCTCGCCTCGCACTTTTCTACTTCATTCCTTCAGCACGTCTGCTAATTAATTCGTTATAGTTTGCTATTACAATAATGGCGTAATTAGTTTATCGACGAAACTTGCAGAAGCTTAAGTCTGCGTTGGCGAACAAGTTAAATCTGCAACCGCGTCAAGTGGAAGTGTGGTTCCAGAATCGGAGAGCAAGGTAAGAATTAAAATATGAGGAATTTTATTTTTTAGTTGATAGAATTACAGAGGCGATTATTACTGAGATATTGTTTTTTTTTTGAGTAATTAATCCATTTACTATGTACAGAATAAAGTTGAAACAAAAGGAACTGGAGTGCGAGAATCTGAAACTATGGTGCGAGACTCTGAGGGAAGAGAACAGAAGACTGAAAACAGAAGTGCAAGCGCTGAGAGCCATGAAAATCGTGCAGGAGGAGGACTTATTCGCGCAGTCACCTAATTCAATGCCTTTGGCTGCTGCCGGCCTCACAATGTGTCCGTCCTGCGAGCGCCTTGCAACCACCGCCGCCACCATCACCTCGTAGCTCAAAACAATCCTTCCTCGTCTGATATCTTAATTTCGATATAATCATTTAATCATTCAGTTTGTTAGGAGTATATCTACGCCTCATTGCATTGTTATTATGGTTTTCAGAACCGTGGAAGCTGTGGAAATGTATAACATCCAAAAATAGGAGCAGAGTATATTGAAATATTTTTATTTGATAGTACTAAAAACTGTAGTCCAGCCTTATATTAGGTAAAGAACTGAAATCTTATTAAAGTTTATGGGAGACAGAGAGGTCCTGGACCGAAGTGCAAAAGTGCTGTTGTGTACATTTTACTTCCACTTCCAACCATTCATGTATATAACAATGGAACCTATAAAACATTGCTTTCGATCAAAACAAAATTCATATAAAACAGTGCTGTTCTGTTTCTGACTCTTTTGAAATCGTTTGTCTCTTATTGGTGGTATTATGGAACAGAACAAAGATCAAGAGCCACGCGTAAGAGCTAGTAGAGTGGTACAATGGTAGCTATAGAGTGTGCAAGAGCTAGTAGAGTGGTACAATGGTTGCTATAGAGCTAATTTTGTGCATGGTTGCTTGCTAGTTATTTTGGATTTAAAGTCACTTATTATTAAGATTAATATTATTAAGATTAAGATTAGCCGTGTAAATTTAATATAATTACCTGTGGCTATGTTTCTGTCCAAAAAAATTTAGTGCATATATATTTAAGTTTTTTTTTTCAGATTGAAAAATATCTTATATTTTTCTAAGAGGACATTACATCTTAAATCAGTCTATCTTCAGTTCATGACTGTTTCCCATCATTAAACCTTCACCAAAACTTTTCTAAACAATCATATACARCAGCATTTACCTTAAGGTTAATACYTTGATTATAAAATTTATCAAAACACAAAAGAAACAATAACTAGACTTTTTCCTCCAGTTTGTCATTTTCCTTTGTACAGGTATTCTTTAACTAGTAGACACTTTTACGTAGTTCACACCTTTCCCATCCAGCCGTAGTACCTTAGACATATGATCTGCAGTGTTGTTATATGTTCTGTAAATGTTATGTGCTTTGAGTTGTATAAAACTTCCACACAGCCTTTTGATTTTTGCCGTGATTTTTGCCATCCATGGCTGCAAAGCAGTACCTGTAAATTATTATCATTATTGAACGAGTCAATAATGATCTTAGAATCACTAATCTTGTAACCTTCAATACATTTGCAAAATACAAGATTCACCATAAAGCTAACAGTTCTCCTTTTGTATTTGTCCCATACCCACAATTCATTTTGATTTTGAAGGTCCCTAAAACTGGGCATTTTATAACATCTCCTACCCCACATTTTTTGCCCATGTCATGTGAGGCTCCATCAAAGAACCCTACTGCAAAATCTCAATCCAAGCAAAGAGGTCTATCAATCCTTAATTCCTTTAACTTATGGACAGGTTTGCAATCTCCCAATGCCTGTAGGATGCAAGTACACACTCTACCCAGACTAGGAAACGCATTTTCAAATGTAATTATATTTCTATGTTTCCATACCTCCCACCACATGAAGCACGGAATTTCTTCCCAATTGTCCTTTTTCCCAATCCACCTTTTAAAACATTCTTCTATCTCTCTACCCACCCAACCACTATGTAATTTTAAATCCTTTGAGACATTGGCCTAGATGGTTTTTATAAAGATACACTCAATAAAAAGGTGGTTTATTGTTCCATCATGACTCCCACACAAAACACACTTGCTTAGTCCATTAATACATCTTTTCCTCAAAATTTCCCATGTAAGTATCCTTTGTTTTCAAGAATTAACTAGATGAACAACTTTATTTTTAATGGTAAATGTCAGTTCCATAGTTTTGTGTACCAAAACTTAGTAGCTTCTACCCTCTCCTTAAATAGAATTGCATTATAAGCTAACTTTGCACTTATCTGACACTTTTTGTATCCTAAGACAACCTCAAATCATCTTTTTCTTCATTCAAAACTATACCTGCTCCACTTAATCCCTTTGTATAGTTTGTCCACTCATGTTTTAATTCTCCTTCCAGCCCTAGCAACTTAGCCTGTTTCCATCTAGTATGTCATGTAATATCCCTAGCCTGTGCCAAGCAAACCAAGTCTTTTTCCTTCAGTACCATAATAATATTAGATGACAATTTATAAAAATTATAACACCCCACCATAGGGTCTATCCCTAAACGAACTTCCTTGCCATTCCCAAGCTTCCATGCCAACCAATCTAAGAATACTGGTAATGAGGAAATTAAGGCTCTCCAGAAATTTGAGGCTCCAGCCCAAGTTTTTTTTTCCATCCTAAACCAAGTTTCTACAGACTTTTTTTAGGTATTTTTTAATAATGACCTCATGCCATAGTCTAGGAAACATCAGACTTCTTGCTTCCAAATATTTACCGAATGTATAAATATTTTTTATGCCCCACCCACCTATCTTTTTTGTTTTTGATATCCTTTCCCAGCTAATCAAATGCATACCTTCCTTATCTTTTTTTCCTGTCCACGGAAAATTGAACATCCTTCGTCTTATATTATTCATTACACTTCTTGGTATCTTTGCCAATGATAACCAATATATAGAAATAATTTCTAGCACTTCCTTCACCTATGTGTCCAGTGTGCTATTCTTTTTTCAAATTTCTTTTCCATCCACATCCAATTAGCACGATTATAACAATTTGGTTTTAAGTAGTATCCCAGATACTTAAACCCTTAATCAACTGATTTTACCTCAAAAGGAAACAAACCTTTTACCCATCCTAATTATTAAGTTTCCCACCTTGCTTCTAAGAAAACATACTTCTCACTACTCAAATCCATACCTGTAGCCTTACAAAATAATTCCAAAACCTTTTTGTAATTTCCCCATTCAGTCTTACAACAGATCCCAAACAACACTACATCATCCAAAAACATAGGTGCGTTATTCTGAGCCCATTGGCTACTGGAATTCCAACAATATTGTTTTCCCCCACCTGTTCAATTATAGATCTACTTAGTCCTTCCACAATAAGAATAAAAATTAAAGGTGATAATGGACAACCTTCTCTTATCCCCTGAAGATTTTAAAGAAATTTGTTGGTTTACTATTGATCGGGACCACAAAATTTGTTGAGGTCACACACCCCATAGTCCAATATGTTGCCTCTAAGCTCAGTCCAACTTGTAATAACACCATCCTGAGAAATCCCCAGTCAAATCTATCATATGCCTTTATTAAATCCAATTTTACAACCAAAGATTTGATATTTTTGACCTTGATGTTGTGCAAGGCTTCTTGTACAACTCCAATTGCATCAGTGATCTATCTACCCTCTACAAATTCAAATTGTTCCTTTGAGATGCCTATAGATAGGAAAATTTTAATCTTGGCTACTATAATCTTCCTGATAATCTTATAAACCAAATTGGATAGTGCAATTGGTCTAAACCCCCCAAAAGAAACAGTTTTATCACTCTTAAGGATAAGTGCTACAAAGGTAGCATTCAAAGCCCCCGATACCCTACCCTTCCTCCTGGATTCTTCAACCAAACCTAGGATGTCTTCACCCAAAAGATCAAAAAAAGATAGAAAGAATTCCATCGTCCATCCATCCGGACCTGGGCTTTTTGAAGCCTTAAATCCTTTTAGTGTAGTTAAAATTTCAGCAAGTGTGACAAGCTCAGCTACTTTTAGCCCTTATTCCATAGAGAAAATCCTCGGGTAGTTTTTTAATATTGCAAGTTGATGAGTAATTGCAAGGTTATCCTATTCCTTAAAAACTTTCTGAAAGTATGAGACAACTTCATTTTGTAAATCTAAAGGCTTGTTAATGAGAGTGCCATCCTCTTTTGTAATATCCCAAATAGTATTGTTCTGCTTTCTAGAATTGGCAAATGCATGAAAAAACTTTGTGTTCTTATCACCTGTTGCGAGCCATCTCACCCTACTTTTTTGCCTCGAGGTCTCTTCCTCCTTCTTTAATAAATATAATTTTATTTTTTCTTTGTCTTCCATCGTGACCTTTAAATTATCTAGAGAACATCCACCACCACTGAAATCTAAGTAAAATTCCTCTAGTTCCAATTCTAGCTGAAGTAGTTATGCCTTTGCTTCATGGATAAGTTTGAATTACAACATTGCAATAAAAATTACTTATCAAAATTACTTAAAATATATTCATAATAGCAATAAAAATTATATTAAAAACAACAAATAATAGCATTCTCTTGTTATAATATAAGGCAGCAAAATTCTCTAAAATAAATGGTCAACCAATTATTATTTATTCTATAAAATAAATAGTCAATAAAATTAAAAGATGGGTTAAATAAAAAATATGTCTATATATATCTAAGATTAACATTAACTTCTGAAATTAGAATGTTGTGTGTTAAATTATTATGAAAATTATAATAATTGAGTAAAAGAAATATAAAATTAGTGAATTTTAAGTGCCAACAACTTAAAAATTCAAGAGCATGTAGGTTTTTGTTATACCACCAAACTAAGATCATCACACATAAAATTGAATAAACTTATTAGATACAAAAGTTAACATATATCAAATTGTTATTAATTTTTTAAAGCTTTGACATGATTAGATAACTACTCAATAAATTGGATAATGAGGTTAGTCATAACTGTATGAATTGCCATTATTTTGATTTTTTATACAATATTGATTTAAGTTTAGTTGTATTCTATTTTATTAATATTCATCTTTACTTAGTCTATTTGTGTAGATTTTGTAATTATTAACTTTTATCTACAATTCTATTTGAATTTTGTAATTGTTATTTTTTTCATATAATGTATGAATATTGTGTGTGTGGGTGTTCCGGTGTGTCTCTATTTCATGTCTTTATTTCTCACATAATATACAAAATTTCATGTCTCTATTTCTCAAATAATATACAACATAATCATTGTTATCAAACAAATCAATTTTCATGAACTATGATATATGGAAGGAAATGGAAAAACTAATAAAATTTAATAATGAAGAAAGAGATCAATGATAAATTTTCAGACCATAATAACCACATTGATAATTAAATTTACAAACAGTTTCATGATCACAAATTTACAATCAATCACTTGTAATGTAATTAGTTCTTTAATAGGGACAAAAATCAACATGAAAATGTTGATTAATCCAATTCATGGTTGTATACATGTATTTTCCATTAGAGTGGTTAAGCTTTGAATTTGCATTAACTATGCATGCATCCAACTCCATCGGTTTCATGGTGCCTCAATCAGTGATCTAGAGTGTAGATATGGGTTTTGATTGTATTCACAACCATCTATAGAGATATTATGGAGTGTAGATATGGGTTTTTATTGTATACACAACCATCTATAGATATATTATAGAGATAGTGTGGCTCGCTTATATACAATAGGAGATAAACATGGAGAGGGAAAAAGAGCTTTGGCTAAAAAGGAGACATGACTTGGAGATAACAAAGATTTGATAAGTGTGAATTTGGTTACAAGATCGTTCAAAAAAAAATACTTTGCAGTATTGTGATTCACTTTATTTATTCCAATAACATGAATTTAAAAACCTAAATGAATATATGTGGTAGTTATCTAAGATTAAAACTCCAAAATTTATATGTTTGAAAAAAAATGCATTATGTACATGTTTGGTGATTAAAACTCAAAAATCACCAATAACATAAGATTGAAAAAATGACATTTTGTTGGAGATTATCCAAAATACATAGAATTGGTTAGCCAATAAAATATGTGATAAAAGTAATTTAAATATTATGAAAAAATAAATATTTTTTTAATCATAAACATAACATTGTAAATTAAGAAAAATATATGTAGTTAAAGAAAAACTATAATAAAAGTAATTTAAATATTATGAAAAAATAAATATTTTTTTAATCATAAACATAACATTGTAAATTAAGAAAAATATATGTAGTCAAAGAAAAATTAATGAATGGTTAATCATGAACATAATGCTATATTTGTTATAGTTTTGATTATATAAACATTTACAAATGACTTGATTCAATGAATGAAATATGAAAAAAAGATAAAAAGAAAAAGAAAAAAACAATAACTTAAGAAACTCAAAAAACATAGAAACGTAAATACATCAAGATTTTTTCGAGAAGTTGAAGAGGGATGAAAAATAAGAAATACAAAGTTATAATATTTACATAGAGATTAATCTTACCAATATTTTATCATAAAAGATGGGAAGAATTTTCTTTTTTATGTTTAAAGTTAAGAAGAAAAGGAAAAAAGTAGAAAAAATGCTGAATTTTCAAAATGTTTATATTTGTTTTAATATATTAAAATAATGAGGGTAATAAGTGAAAAAAATGTTATATAAAATTAAATATATAAGGTTTATGATAAATTTTTAGAAAAATAAATGAAAATTTTAATTAAAAAGTAATTATATAAAATATTCAACTAAAGGGAAAGACATTTCATCTTGAGATTGAATCTAAGATTTTATTTCTAAATAAACAACATATATATTCTATAAAAAAAAATGAGAAAAAAAATATTTTATCAATTTACACTTCATGTTACATAATATTGTTACATAATATTACATAGTTTACATATAAATTTATAAAAAAAATTGTATTGATCTCCATCCTTTGTTAATGAAAACAACCCTTAAATTTCAATTGCACTTCTTATTACATATTACATAGTTTACATATAAACCTATCAAGAAATATGTATTAATCTTCATCCTTTGATGGTGAGAACAACCCTTAAATTTCTCAAGATGAAAGTGAATGACCGAGATAGAGTTATCGGGTGAAATGGGTTAGAGTGATAATAGAGTCGTAATTTTAGGAGAACAAATTATCCTCATAAAATCAAAATACATGTTAGATATGCTTTACAAAACTATATATATGGATTAAAAATAGAGATAATAGATAGTGGAAGATTGTCAATATCTAAGTCAAAGGATTATATAAGCATAATTTATGTTATTTTGTACATAAACATAATTTTTCATAGATGTATTTAAGAGTATAGAAAATGATACCAAGGCTATAATGTGAAATAGTGACATGTTGATGAGAGGGAAATCCCCAAACTATCTATATAAATATAATGGTATGTGGGAGAAATATCTTAGGTCTAATAATTTTAAGAGAATAAGGAAATAAAAATTGTATTAATAAAAAAATATTTTTTGTGTGTGTGAATTTGTAGTATATTAAATCTCACATCATATAATAAACTTGGTGATAGAACTTGTGGAAAATATTAACTTATATCATAAATTTTAATACTGATAACATATTTATTTTTAAAATATAAAACAGAATAACTATATTAATTCAACTTCCAAAAGTGTGATACATACTCAATGTTCCTCAATAAACTACATGACTAGATAAATAGAAGATGTTATAACATCTAGTATATTTTCTTTGTAACAAATATGAATAGTAGAGAGCTCTTTTTTGGAAATTTTGGAAGCTATGACATTAGTTTTTAAGGTTAACTTTTAGTTTAAAGGAGTCACAAAATCTAGTGAGAATTTATAATTCTTTGAAATCAAAAATGTATACATCATAATGATATTGTGTGATTATTATATATATAATATATGAAAATAATAATACAAAAAATATTTTTTTGTTGGCCTAAAATTATCAACTTGTGACTTCTCTAACTCATCTATCTTTAAGTTAATAAGTGATGTCAAAGAATATAGTGGCAATTATTGACAAAGGAGTGTTGATGAAGAAATAATTGATAAAAAACCATTAATAGAAAGTTTGATGAAATTGCAATCATTTTAAGGGAGTGAATGACTAATAGTTCATCATGAAGGAATTTGTTGACAAGAATGACTATTAAGAAGGATTTACCCAATAGAAGAGTGGGTGATGAATAGAGGAGTAGGTGATGATAGAGTCATTTACAAGGAAGTGATCAATGCATCTCTCATTAATGATGAGTATGTTGACATGAGTTAAGTTACAATGTCGATGTAAATGAATGATGAAACTTTTTATGATGTTAGTGACCAGTGATAATGTGAAGCATTAGAATTCAATATTGATGACATGACAGTTGAGGAAAAGTATTAGGATTAAATTTATAACATCAAAATCAGCAAAGATAAGTTAACACATGTTAAAGGAAACATCCGAGAAGCGATCAATAAGAATGTGAAGAGATAGAGAAAAGTATAGCCACCAAGAGAAACATGGTAGGTAACTAGAATAGAGTAGAATGAGAAGAGGAAAGGCCAAGAAGGTTGTGGAAAATATGAAAATGGTATAACCATATATAAGAAGATAAAAAAAAAGATTAATTTTGAGTAATTAGAAAGTAAAGTACATAAATAAGGATGAAGGAAGTGTTTGAGGAAGTTTTTAAGATTGAAGAATGGTGGGTGCAAGCTAATGATGGTCTCTCATGATGAGTTAGTAGCAATGCAAAAATGGAAAAATAACAATTTTTTAACTTTGAGGGATTATTCAAGGTACTTTTACAATGAATTTGAATATGGTGTAAAAATATGAAAAGTAGGAAGTTGAATTAGATTTCTAAATATATCATTTTTATTTATAGAAATTGTGAATAACTATGTGAAATTTGATTATTATAATAGTGGTATGTTATTTTTCATGCAAAATATAATGTATATGTATTTGTTAGTGCAGGTGTTGAGTACCTTAATGATGGATTTTCCTTAAAAAAATTGTATAATTGTAGAGAAACCATTATTCTAGTGTGGTGTATTTTTTCAAAATTTATAATATTAAATTTATATATTTTTAAATTATGAAAGTCAATATATCCTTGAAATTACAATGCCTTATGTTAGTGCAGGCTACAAGGATCTTAATGTTATCAAACAAATTTATTTTTTTTAAGATTGTATATCTGGGTCTCTTCTAGTGCGGTGCATAACTTTTTTTAAGATTGTATATCAAACAAATTTAATTTTTTTTAATCTCATAAAATGTTATAGTAAACAATAGATTAATACAAATTATAGTAAACAAGAGGTATGTATTTTTGGATTCTAATATATGTCAAGAAAAAAATAGATTAAAAATAGTAAACAATATCAATATTTTTTAAAAATTGTATATCTGGAATATGCATATCCGACTCTATCTATGTTTGTAGTTTCATTGAGAATGGATTTGTTTAGCCTATATAAAAATGTTGTCAAAAATAGAGATATATATAGGTATTGATAAAAATGGAGGTTTTTATATATTTACAAACCAAACCACTGGGTTTGTCATCCCGAACCTAAATCCAAGGAAACCAACTCAACAAAACACTAGAGTAGTCATTCCCACTAGAAAAAATCGAAATGAAAATAATGCACATGCACTTTAGGAACATGAACGCATTCCTAAAGTGTCTATGCATTCCTAAAGCATGTGCACATTATTAGGAATACGAATTTGCACGAGTTCCTAAAGT
>JASDQU010436089.1:43995-59822 GCA_032191745.1 Picea mariana | reverse complement strand
ATTTCATAAGCAAGAGAAAAACCTAAATAGATGTGTGAAAAACCTGGAAGACAAGTCAGCTCAGCAAAATAAGAAATATTGAAGTATTCTATGCAGAAAGAGACAAGACGACCCTGCTTGAAGAGACATTTGTTCACCTAGCTAGATTAGTATAAATAGAAGGCACTTGAGCTCATTTGGAAACACACACACATTCAAGAAAGTGGTGTGCAATTCTAGAGGAAGAGTGCAGTTGCAACGACTGCAATTGGGTACTGGTCTTGGTATGTTGTTTGGGACTTTCTGCTTGGTGCGTTACCTTTGGAGAAAGGTGTACTCTCTCTCTCTCTTGGTTATATTTGGGTCTCGTGTTGCTTCGTGAAAGTATCCTTTCTATCAAAGTTTAAGATGATCTGGGGTGTCTTTGTGCCCATGGTTTGGTGACAATATTGTGACATTGTCTATGGATAAACATTCAGAATATTCTAGCAGTTTATGGGCCCATGCCACCTTTAGAACATTCTAACCACTGGAAGATAGATCCACAAACCTCTGTTAAGCTCATTGAAGCACAATTGTAGTTGTATTTCCTGTTCCTTCGTGTCATTTCATTCGTTCCATTTGCAGTGCCATTTGCAACACCATTTCCAGTGCCAGTTGCAACACTAGTTGCAATACCATTTGCAGTGAAAGTTTTTTTGAAGTATTGTGAATCATTTTTGGTTATCCTAGTGCTCCCTAACCCAGTGCATCTCCTAGTTCCCTCAACAATCAAAAACTTCAAAGTTGATTTTTTTGGTCAAAGCCAAGGTTTAACTAATCAAATTCAAAAGACTGGTCAAGGTCAAAGTTAAAGATAGTGTAGCATCCCACTCTTGCGAGAACATGTTATCGACTTATTCTTTGAGGACACTTGTGTGCAAGTGATCCGGTAATAGTACATGGTTATATATTTGGCGTATGGATTTTTATGATGATGTTGATGGTTATGATTTTATGTTATTTTATATATGTGTATTGACATATGTTATTAAAGAGTTTCCCTAAGTGTGTAGGACGCTTGACAGATTGTGGATGTTGAGGTCATCAATGGACCTTCTTATACTCTGGATTGAGTCAGGAAGTGGATTGTATTGGTTTGAGTATTTCATTTATGTATATGTGACATATGATCATTTCTAGTATGATTTTATATATGTATCATTGACAGTGTTTTCTTGATAGATGCAAGCTAACAAATGCTTGCAAATCTAAATCACATAAGGAGTAAAGGGGTCATGCACATAGACCAGATATTGTGGGAGAGGTTTGGAAGCGTCCCTGTCATAGCATACTAACACTCTCGTCATGGCTCTAATTGTAGGTTAATGACTACCTAGTTCGAGAGATCCACGATGTCGTGAGGGCAGACTGAGATAGTCACTCACGAAAAATCTAAGGGGCACACAATAAGGCGGAGTCCTTATTCCTTAGAAGCCCTTAGTATCTCACAAGGTCACCTAAATGGAGTTTTGACTCCAAGGGTTGTAAAAACTACCAACCATTCAAAGGCGAGTGACACCCTTGGAGCATACAGTGCGTCTTGAAGGGAACGTCGTGGAAATAAAACTTGAGTCAATGAATCTAGGTGGCCTAGAAAACCTTGAGCGAATAATTAAAACTTGTAAAATCTTTAAGCATTGCCTAATTTAATTAATTAATTAAGGATTGAAATTATTAATTGTAAATCCCAAGTGAAATTCTAAGCCTATTCAAAGATTAATCCTAAGTCCAAGTTTAGTAAGAAGTCTAAAACTAAATTATAAATTAAATAAAAGGGGATGAAGTAAAACAAGTTAATAATTAAAATGGGATGAATTATATTTAAATATCAATATAAGACACATGTGTGCAAGAAAATGTAAAAAAGGTTTTTTTAAATAAGAATGAAATAAACCTGAAAGAATGTGTACGCATAGAAAGGTATCTAGAGTCTAGTTAACACTAGTCTAACTAGAGAAGAATCCTATTTTAACTCAACTCAGAATTAGTAAGGCGTTAGTCATTAAATGGGAATATGGGGAATAAAGAGACAACTAAGAGTGATTTAAGGAGCGTTTTTATAAAAGGTGAGGGAAATTGACTTTAATTAAAATAAAATGTGAAATTACTTGTGCAACTTGGGGAAAGGGTGACAAGTGTAAAGGGGAAATAATTCTAATTTATCTAATTAAAAAGTGAACTAATTGTGTAAATGGGGATGTGTCATTAAGGAAACTCCTATAAATGAAATGGAAAATAGGGGAAAAGGATCACACAGGTTATTGGTAAAGTTATGCTGTCGAATTATTTTTGACTGGTTTTATTTATGAGAATTGGGATACCCATCTTGAGAGAGAGTGGTGGCTCTACCTTGCGAGGGAAGGTGGGAGATAGAGGGTTATGGTTTTTTGTACGTGGCCCCTTTGCGTCTTGGGGGGATAAGGGGGGAGAAGAGTACCCCTAGCGTTGGATGGGAGGTATCGGTGACGTCTCAACGATTAGCAAGTGGGATGTCGGAAGGAGCACCTTTGTGGAAGAGCATTTCGCCTATGTTGTCTTCGGTTACGGTATTATTATTTGAGTTTGTATTTCTAATTCTGTCAATATTTTATTTTCCATATAGCATTATTGTAAATTCGCCATAAACTGTGATTGTAATTATGATATCAATTCGTCATGATATTCGATGGGATTTAGTGTAATTTAGAAACTGGAATTTTAGTTTTCTGGTATTTAAATTCTCAACAAAGTATTAGATTTCCTTGAAAGATGGGTCGTAATTTCCATCAATGGACCTTCATAGACTCTAGATTGAGTCAAGCAGTGGATTATATTGGTTTGAGTATTTCATTTATGTATATGTGAAATATGATCGTTTCTAGTATGATTTTATATATGGATAATTGACAATGTTTTGTTGATGGAGGCAGACTGGCAAATGCTTGCTAATATGACTCACATAAGGATTAAACGGGCCATGCACATAGACTAGATATTGAGGGAGAGTTTTGGAAGCATCCTTGTCATATCATACTAGCACTCTCATTGTGGCTCGAATTATAGGTTAACGATTACCTAGTTCAAGAGGTCCACGATGTTGTGAGGGAAGACTGATAAAGTTGCTCACGAAGAATCTAAGGGGCACACAATAAGACAGAGTCCTTATTCCTTAGAAGCCCTTAGTATCTCACAAGGCCTTCTAAATGGAGTTTTGACTACAAGGGTTGTAAAAACTACCAACTAGTCAAAGGCGAGTGACACCCTTGGAGCATAGAGTGCGTCTTGAACTGCACATTGTGGAAATAAAACTTGAATCAATGAATCTAGGTGGCCTAGAAAACCTTGAGCGAATAATTAAAACTTGTAAAATTTTTAAGCATTGCCTAACTTAATTAATTAATTAAGGATTGAAATTATTAATTGTAAATCCCAAGTGAAATTCTAAGCCTATTCAAAGATTAATCCTAAGTCCAAGTTTGGTAAGAAGTCTAAAACTAAATTATAAATTAAATAAAAGGGGATGAAGTAAAACAAGTTAATAATTAAAATGGGATGAATTATATTTAAAGATTGATATAAGACACATGTGTGCAAGAAAATGTAAAAAGGGGTTTTTTTAATAAGAAAAAAATAAACCTGAAAGAATCTGTATGCATAGAAAGGTATCTAGAGTCTATTTAACACTAGTCTAACTAGAGAAGAATCATATTTTAACTCAACTCAGAATTAATAAGGCGTCAGTCATTAAATGGGAATATGGGGAATAAAGAGACAACTAAGAGTGATTTAAGGAGCACTTTTATAAAAGGTGAGGGAAATTGACTTTAATTAAAATAAAATGTGGAATTACTTGTGCAACTTGGGGAAAGGGTGACAAGTGTAAGGGGGAAATAATTCTAATTTATCTAATTAAAAAGTGAACAATTGTGAAAATGGGGATGTGTCATTAACGAAACTCCTATAAATAAAATGGAAAATAGGGCAAAGGGATCACACGGGTTATTGGTAAAGTTATGTTGTCTAATTATTTTTGACTGGTTTTACTTGCGAGAGTTGGGATACCCATCTTGAGAGACAGTGGTGGCTCTACCTTGCGAGGCAAGGTGGGAGCTAGAGGATTATGATTTTTTTTACATGGCCCCTTTGCAGCTCAGGGGGCTAAGAGGGAAGAAAAGTACTCCTAGTGTTGGATGGGAGGTATCGGTGAAGTCTCAACGATTAGCAAGCGGGGGGTCGAAAGGAGAGCCTTCATGGAAGAGCAATTCACCTATGTCATCTTTGGTTACAGTATTCTTATTTGAGTTTGTATTTCTAATTGTGTCAAGATTTTATTTTCCATATATCGTTATTGTAAATTCGCCATATACTGTGATTGTAATTCTAATATCAATTCGTCATGATATTCGATGGGATTTAGTGTAATTTAGAAACTGGAATTCTAGTTTTCTGTCATTTAAATTCTCAACCAAGTATTGGATTTCCTTGAAAATGGGTTGTAATTTCCATCAATGGAACTTCTTAGACTCTGGATTGAGTTAGGCAGTGGATTTCATTGGTTTTAGTATTTCATTTATGTATATGTGACATATGATCATTTCTATTATGATTTTATATATGGATCATTGACAGTGTTTTGTTGATGGATGCAGGCTAACAAATGCTTGCTAATATAACTCACATAAGGAGTAAAAGGGCCATGCACATAGACCAGATATTGAGGGAGAGGTTTGGAAGCATCCCTGTCATAGCATACTATCACTCTCATCATGGCTCGAATTGTAGGTTAACGATTACCTACTTCAATAGGTCCACGATGTCGTGAGGGCAGAATTATACATTCTCTCACGAAGATTATAAGGGGCACAAAATAAGGTTGAGTCCTTATTCCCTATAAGCCCTTAGTCTCTCATAAGGTCACCCGAATGGAGTGTTGACTCCAAGGGTTGTAAAAAATACCAACTAGTCAAAGGTGAGTGACACCCTTGGAGCATAGAGTGTGTCTTGAAGGGCACGTTGTTCAAATAAAACTTGAGTCAATGAATCTAGGTGGCCTAGAAAACCTTGAGAGAATAATTAAACCATGTAAAATCGTTAAGCATTGCCTAATTTAATTAATTAATTAAGGATTGAAATTATTAATTGTAAATCCCAAGTGAAATTCTAAGCCTATTCAAAGATTAAGCCTAAGTCCAAGTTTGGTAAGAAGTCTAAAAATAAATTATAAATTAAATAAAAGGGGATGAAGTAAAACAAGTTAATAATTAAAATGGGATGAATTATATTTAAAGATTGACATAAAACACATGTGTGCAAGAAAATGTAAAAAGGGGTTTTTAAAATAAGAAAGAAATAAACCTGAAAGAATCTATACGCATAGAAAGGCATCTAGAGTCTAGTTAACACTAGTCTAACTAGAGAAGAATCCTATTTTAACTCAACTCAGAATTAGTAAGGCGTCATTCATTAAATAGGAAGATGGGGAAAAAAGAGACAACTAGGAGTGATTTAAGGAGTGCTTTTATAAAAGGTGAGGGAAATTGACTTTAATTAAAATAAAATGCAAAATTACTTGTGCAACTTGGGAAAAGGGTGACAAGTGTAAGGGGGAAATAATTCTAATTTATCTAATTAAAAAGTGAACTAATTTTGCAAATGGGGATGTGTCATTAAGGAAACTCCTATAAATAAAATTGAAAATAGGGGAAAGGGATCACATGGGTTATTGGTAAATTTATGTTGTCAGATTATTTTTTACTGTTATTACTTGTGAGAGTTGGGATACCCATCTTGAGAAAGAGTGGTGGTTCTACCTTGCAAGGCAAGGTGGGAGCTAGAGGATTATGGTTTTTTGTACGTGGCCCCTTTGCGGCTCGGGGGTATAAGGGGGAAGAAGACTACCCCTACCATTGGATGGGAGGTACCAGTGAAGTCTCAACGATTAGCAAGTGGAAGGTCGGAAGGAGGGCCTTCATGGAAGAGCATTTCGCCTATGTCGTCTTCGGTTATAGTATTCTTATTTGAGTTTGTATTTCTAGCTGTGTCAATATTTTATTTTCCATATAGCGTTATTGTAAATTCGCAATAAACTGTGATTGTAATTTTGATATCAATTCGTCGTGATATTCGATGTGTTTTAGTGTAATTTAGAAACTGGAATTCTAGTTTTCTGGCATTTAAATTCTCAACCAAGTATTGGATTTCCTTAAAAAATGTGTCGTAATTTCTATCAATGGACCTTCTTAGAATCTGGATTGAGTCAGGCAATGGATTGTATTGGTTTGGGTATTTCATTTATGTATATGTGACATATGATCGTTTCTAGTATGATTTTATATATGGATCATTGACAGTGTATTGTTGATGGATGCAGGCTGACAAATGCTTGGTAATCTAACTCACATAAGTAATAAAGGGGCCATGCACATAGACCAGATATTGAGGGAGAGGTTTGGAAGAATCCCTTTCATAGCATACTAGCACTCTCGTTGTGGCTTGAATTGTAGGTTAACAATTACCTAGTTCGAGAGATCCACCATGTCGTGAGGGCAGAATGAGACAGTCGCTCATGAAGATTCTACAGGGCACACAATAAGGTGGAGTCCTTATTTCTTAGAAGCCCTTAGTCTCTTACAAGGTTTCCCGAATGAAGTGTTGACTCCAAGGGTTGTAAAAACTAACAACAAGTCAAAGGTGAGTGACACCCTTGGAGCACAGAGTGCATCTTGAAGGGAACGTCGTGGAAATAAAACTTGAGTCAATAAATCTAGATGGCCTAGAAAACCTTGATCAAATAATTAAAACTTGTAAAATATTTAATCATTAAATAATTTAATTAATTAATTAGGATTGAAATTATTAATTGTAAATCCCAAGTGAAAGTCTAAGCCTATTCAAAGATTAAGCCTAAGTCCAAGTTTGGTAAGAAGTCTAAAACTAAATTATAAATTAAATAAAAGGGGATGAAGTAAAACAAGTTAATAATTAAAATGGGATGAATTATATTTAAAGATTGACATAAGACACATGTGTACAAGAAAATGTAAAAAGGCCCTTTTAAAATAAGAAAGAAATAAACATGAAAGAATATGTACTCATAGAAAGGTATCTAGAGTCTAGTTAACACTAGTCTAACTAGAGAAGAATCTTACTTTAACTCAACTCGGAATTAGTAAGGCATCATTAATTAAATGGGAATATGGGGAATAAAGAGACAAATAGGAGTGATATAAGGAGCGCTTTTATAAAAGGTGAGGGAAATTGACTTTAATTAAAATAGCATGTGGAATTACTTGTGCAACTTGGGGAAAGGGTTACAAGTGTAAGGGGGAAATAATTCTAATTTATCTAATTAAAAAGTAAATTAATTGTGTAAAAGGGGATGTGTCATTAAGGAAACTCCTATAAATAAAATGGAAAATAGGGGAAAGGGATCACACGGGTTATTGGTAAAGTTATGTTGTCGAATTATTTTTGACTGGTTTTACGTGTGAGAGTTGGAATACCCATCTTGAGAGAGAGTGGTGGCTCTACCTTACAAGGCAAGGTGGGAGATAGAGGATTTTGGTTTTGTGTACGTTGACCCTTTGTAGATCGGGGAGCTAAGGGGAAAGAAGAGTACCCCTGGCATTGGATGGGAGGAACTAGTGAAGTCTCAACGATTAGAAAGTGGGAGGTTGGAAGGAGCGCCTTCATGGAAGAGAATTTCTCCTATGTCGTCTTCGGTTATGGTATTCTTATTTGAGTTTGTATTTCTAGTTGTGTCAAGATTTTATTTTCCATATAGCGTTATTGTAAATTCACCATAAACTGTGATTGTAATTCTGATATCGATTCGTCATGATATTCAATGGGTTTTAGTGTAATTTAGAAACTGGAATTCTAGTTTTATGTCATTTAAACTCTCAAACAAGTATTGGATTTCCTTGATAATGGGTCGTAATTTCCATCAATGGACCTTCTTAGACTCAATATTGAGTTAGGCAATGGATTGTATTGGTTTGAGTATTTCATTTATGTATATGTGACATATGATCATTTCTAGTATGATTTTTTATATGGATCATTGATAGTGTTTTGTTGATGGATGCAGGCTGACAAATGCTTCCTAATATGACTCACATAAGGAGTAAAGGGGTCATGCACATAGACCAGATATTGAGGGAGAGGTTTGGAAGCATCCCTGTCATAGCATACTAGCACTATCATCATGGGTTCGAATTGTAGGTTAATGATTACCTAGTTCGAGAGGTCCACAATGTCGTGAGGGCAGACTGAGATAGTCGCTCACGAAGATTATAAGGGGTGCACAATAAGGAAGAGTCCTTATTCCTTATAAGTCCTTAGTCTCTCACAAGGTCACCCGAATGGAGTGTTGACTCCAAGGGTTGTAAAAACTACCAACCATTCAAAGGCAAGTGACACCCTTGGAGCACAAACTACGTCTTGAAGGGCACGTCATGGAAATAAAACATGATTCAATGAATCTAGGTGGCCTAGAAAACCTTGAGAAAATAATTAAACCATGTAAAATCTTTAAGCATTACCTAATTTAATTAATTAATTAAGGATTTAAATTATTAATTGTAAATCCCAAGTGAAAGTCTAAGCCTATTCAGAGATTAAAAGCCTAAGTCCAAGTTTGGTAAGAAGTCTAAAACTAAATTATAAATTAAATAAAAGGGGATGAAGTAAAACAAAATAATAATTAAAATGGGATGAATTGTATTTAAAGATTGACATAAGACACATGTGTGCAAGAAATGTAAAAAGGGTTTTTAAAATAAGAAATAAATAAACATGAAATAATGTGTATGCATACAAAGGTATCTAGAGTCTAGTTAACACTAGTCTAACTAGAGAATAATCTTATTTTAACTCAACTTAGAATTAGTAAGGCATGAGTCATTAAATGGGAATATGGGGAATAAAGAGACAACTAGGAGTGATTTAAGGAGCGCTTTTATAAAAGGTGAGGGAAATTGAATTTAATTAAAATAAAATGTGGAATTACTTGTGCAACTTGGGGAAAGGGTGACAAGTGTAAGGGGGGAATAATTCTAATTTATCTAATTAAAATGTGAACTAATTGTGCAAATGGGGATGTGTCATTAAGGAAACTCCTATAAATAAAATGGAAAATAGGGGAAAGAGATCACACGGGTTATTGGTAAAGTTATGTTGTCAAATTATATTTGATTGGTTTTACTTGTAAGAGTATACCCATATTGAGAGAGAGTGGTGGATCTACCTTGCGAGTCAAGGTGGGAGCTAGAGGATTATGTTTTTGTGTAGGTGGCCCCTTTGCGGCTATGGGGGATAAAGGGGAAGAAGATTACCCCTAGCATTGGATGGGAGGTACCGGTGAAGTCTCAATGATTAGCAAGTGGGAGGGCGGAAGGAGCGCCTTCGTGGAAGAGAATTTATCCTATGTCATCTTCGGTTATGGTATTCTTGTTTGAGTTTGTATTTCTAGTTGTGTCAAGATTTTATTTTCCATATAGCATTATTGTAAATTCGCCATCTATGATTGTAATTCTGATATCAATTCGTCATGATATTCAATGGGTTTTAGTGTAATTTAGAAAATGGAATTCTAGTTTTCTGGCATTTAAATTCTACACCAAGTATTTTATTTCCTTGAAAAATGGGTCGTAATTTCCATCAATAAACTTTTTTAGACTTCGAATTGAGTCAGCAAGTGGATTGTATTGGTTTGAGTATTTCATTTATGTATATGTGACATATGATCGTTTCTAGTATGGTTTTATATATGGATCATTGACAGTGTTTTGTTGATGGATGCAGGCTAACAAATGCTCGGTAATTTGACTCACATAAGGAGTAAACGGGCCATGCACATAGACCAGATATTGAGGGAGAGGTTTGGAAGCATCCCTGTCATAGAATACTAGCACTCTCGTCATGGCTCAAATTTTAGGTTAACAATTACCTATTTTGAGAGGTCCACGACGTCGTGAGGGTAGACTGAGACAGTCACTCACGAAGATTCTAAGGGGCACACAATAAGGCAGATTCCTTATTCCTTAGAAGTCATTAGTCTCTCACAAGGTCGCCCAAATGGAGTGTTGACTCCAAGGGTTGTAAAAACTACCAACCAGTCAAAGGCGAGTGACACCCTTGGAGAGAAGAGTGCGTATTGAAGGGAACGTTGCGGAAATAAAACTTGAGTCAATGAATCTACGTTGCCTAGAAAACCTTGAACGAATAATTAAACCTTTTAAAATCTTTAAGCATTCCCTAATTTAAATAATTAATTAAGGATTGAAATTATTAATTGGAAATCCCAAGAGAAAGTCTAAGCCTATTCAAAGATTAAACCTAAGTCCAAGTTTGGTAATAATTCTAAAACTAAATTATAAAGAAAATAAAAGCGGATGAAGTAAAACAAGTTAATAATTAAAATGCAAAGAATTATATTTAAAGATTGACATAAGACACATGTGTGCAAGAACATGTAAAAGGGGGTCTTTTTAATAAGAAAGAAATAAACATGAAAGAATGTGTACGCATAAAAAGGTATCTAGAGTCTAGTTAACACTAGTCTAACTAGAGAAGAACCATATTTTAACTCAACTCAGAATCAGTAAGGCGTCAGTCATTAAATGGGAATATGGGGAATAAAGACACAACTAGGAGTTATTTAAGGAGTGATTTTATAAAAGCTGAGGGAAATTGACTTTAATTAAAATAAAATGCGGAATTACTTGTGCAACTTGGGGAAAGGGTGACAAGTGTAAGGGGGAAATAATTATAATTTATCTAATTAAAAAGTGAACTAATTGTGCAAATGGGGATGTGTCATTAAGGAAACTCCTATAAATAAAATGGAAAATAATGGAAATGGATCACACGAGTTATTGGTAAAGTTATGCTGCCGAATTATTTTTTATTGGTTTTACTTGTTAGAGTTGGGATACCCATCTTGAGAGAGAGAGGTGGCTCTACCTTGCGAGGCAAGGTGGGAGATAAAGGATTTTGGTTTTGTGTACGTGGCCCCTTTGCAGCTCGGGGGACTAAGGGGGAAGAAGAGTACCCCTAGCATTGGATGGGAGGTACCGGTGAAGTCTCAACGATTAGAAAGTTGGAGGTCAGAAGGAGCGCCTTTGTGGAAGAAATTTTTTCCTATGTCGTCTTCGGTTACGGTATTCTTATTTGAGTTTTTATTTCTAATTGTGTCAAGATTTTATTTTCCATATAGTGTTATTGTAAATTCTCCATAAATTGTGATTGTAATTCTGATATCTATTCGTCATGATATTCAATGGGTTTTAGTGTAATTTAGAAACGGGAATTCTAGCTTTCTGGCATTTAAATTCTCAACCAAGTATTGGATTTCCTTGAAAAATGGGTCCTAATTTCCATCAATGGACCTTCTTAGACTATGGATTGAGTCAGGAAGTGGATTGTATTGGTTTGAGTATTTCATTTATGTATATGTGACATATGATCATTTCTAATATGATTTTATATATTGGTCATTGACAGTGTTTTGTTGATGGATGCAGGCTAACAAATGCTTGCTAATATGACTCACATAAGGAGTAAAGGGGCCATGCACATAGACCAGATATTGAGGGAGAGGTTTGGAAGCATCCATGTCATAGCATACTATCACTCTCGTCGTGGCTCGAATTGTAGGTTAACAATTACCTATTTCAAGAGGTCCATGATGTGGTGAGGGCAGAATGAGACAGTCACTCACGAAGATTATAAGGGGCGCACAATAAAGTGGATTCCTTATTTCTTAGAAGCCCTTAGTCTCTCACAAGGTATCCTGAATGGAGTGTTGACTCCAAGGGTTTTAAAAAGTACCAACCAGTCAAAGGTGAGTGACACCCTTGGAGCATAGAGTATGTCTTGAAGGGCACGTTGCGGAAATAAAACTTGAGTCAATGAATCTAGGTGGCCTGGAAAACCTTTAGCGAATAATTAAACCTTGTAAAATATTTAAGCATTGCCTAATTTAATTAATTAATTAAGGATTGAAATTATTAATTGTAAATCCCAAGTGAAAGTCTAAGCCTATTCAAATATTAAGCCTAAGTCCAAGTTTGGTAAGAAGTCTAAAACTAAATTATAAATTAAATAAAAGTGGATGAAGTAAAACAAGTTAATAATTAAAATGGGGTGAATTATATTTAAAGATTGACATAAGACACATGTGTGCAAGAAAATGTGAAAGGGGGTTTTTTAAATAATAAAGAAATAAACAGGAAAGAATGTGTACACATAGAAACATATCTAGAGTCTAGTTAACACTAGTCTAACTATAGAAGAATCCTATTTTAACTCAACTCAGAATTAGTAAGGCATGATTCATTAAATGGGAATATGGGGAATAAAGAGACAACTAGGAGTGATTTAAGGAGCTTTTTTATAAAAGGTGAGGGAAATTGAATTTAATTAAAATAAAATGAAGAATTACTTGTGCAACTTGGGGAAAGGGTGACAAGTGTAAGGGGAAAATAATTCTAATTTATCTAATTAAAAAGTGAGCTAATTGTGCAAATGGGGATGTTTCATTAAGGAGACTCCTATAAATAAAATGGAAAATAGGGTAAAGGGATCACACGGGTTATTGGTAAAGTTATGATGTCGAATTATTGTTGACTGGTTTTACACTTGAGAGTTCGGATACCCATCTTGAGAGAGTGTTTGCTCTACCTTGTGAGGCAAGGTTGGAGCTAGAGGATTTTGGTTTTTTGTACATGGCCCCTTTACAGCTCGGGGGGATAATGAGGAAGAAGAGCACCTCTAGCATTGGATGGGAGGTACCAGTGAAGTCTCAATGATTAGCAAGCAGGAGGTCGGAAGGAGCACCTTGGTGGAAGAGCATTTCGCCTATGTCGTCTTCGATTACAGTATTCTTATTTGAGTTTGTATTTCTAGTTGTGTCAATATTTTATTTTCCATATAGCGTTATTGTAAATTCACCATAAACTGTGATTGTAATTCTGATATCGATTCGTCATGATATTCGATGGGTTTTAGTGTAATTTAGAAACCAGAATTCTAGTTTTCTGGCATTTAAATTCTCAACCAAGTATTGGATTTCCTTGAAAAATGGGTCATGATTTCCATCGTGATGTTTAAATTTGAATAGCCAACCAAGTTCCTGGTAAGTTGTAATTTTTCCAGTAGTAATAAGCCTTCCCTTATGACTATCTTGAATCAATGGATTCCCACTGAAATGCCAACCCCATAAACAATAGAATGTAAAGGTGCAATGGGTTGGTGGGAGTCTCAGCATAAATGTACAGGTTGGATTAAGACCTTATCTATTTCCTCGATGTACCCTCAGCCTAAGGTATTTTTATTTTCATTAATATCTTATTTTTATGGTTGGGATTGATCGGTGCCTTGGGGAGGGGCGCCTATCGAAATTTTAATAAAATTTGGGGACAGTCACGCTTGTTCCATTCCTTGGTTTCTTTTAAGAATTTTACTTTGTTTTCAATAGAAACCATTTAGTTTTTTAGTATCAATCCCTTCCTATAGAAAATTTTATTCTGAGTTTATCCTTCAAGTGATTTTATTCGAGCTCTCTAACTAGTCGCGAAATTTCTTCCAGCATTTACAGGAACAATTCCTGTAGGGAACTTTACTCAGAGTTTATTCTTAAACCAAATTATTTGAGCTCTCTCACTAGAGAGAATTTCCTCCAGTGCTTAGAGGAACACTTCCTATAGCGATCTTCCTCATGTGGGTCCAAAGTAGAAATCCAATTGTTCCCTTTTAAATAAAATGTTGTAGCTTGTTTTAAATTGTTTCTATCGCTTTTCCTCCCTACCGATTGGATCCCTTCACTTTCCTTCTCCTTTTCACAGTCCCTTGATGGTGTAAATCTACCTTGATATCCATAGTGTTGGGAGTGAGCCCTGTCTCCTCTACCATGAGATTCCTATAAGGATGGGTGTGTTATCTTAGCTCTTCCCTTAGTTTCTAACTAAGGATTTGGGCATGCAAAGGATGGTGCGATACCCATGTTCCTTGACCCTTCCTATTAAAATTCACTTAAAGAAAAATGATGCCTGAATTTAAAATAGCAGTGCCTTAAGTTCCTGAATTTTTGCATGTGTTTTTCCTCGGGGTACTCCCTTGTCTCCTTATGTGTGGGAACTTCCTTGCGACTATTGTGCAAGGATCAACCCTTCCCTTAAACTCAAAAATATCTTCTTAATCGATAATTCATGTGTATCTTCTCCATGTTGTGGGATGCATTTTTTATTCTCTCTTGAGTGGGTAGGGGAAATGCTTGGAGTTCGATTGCTTTGGAAGGAGGGTTAATACCTTTCTACTCCGAATTGGATCAACAAAACTTCACCTCCAATTTAACACCTTGTTGGATGGATTAAACATCATAACCCTTACAGAATGGGTAGGTAGCATTGAAACCCATTTTTCTACTCTTAAAGAATTTGAACTTCCTAGGGTCCCAAAAATCAAATTTTAGTTTAATAGTTGAAACCTTTTTTTGTATCAACAAGACTAGTTCTCCTTATTCTTAACCAGATTGTAGTTAGCATTGGATCCCTGGAATATGGTTAATAATTTGGATCTCCCTTATTACCTTATATGAAATTGTAAGATGATTTGTTTATTTATTTTTACTGTAGGGTGTTTTAAATTTCTTATATGAAATTACAATCTAGCTTGAGACCTTATTGATATGTTTAAGTCAGGATGATTTCTTAATTCCCTCAATGGATATACAAGCGGTTGACTGCTATTCAATTTATTTATTGACCTCCTTATGGCACCTTGAATAGATGGAATTTGGTAATGAAGTCTTAATGTGTTGTTTATTAAGATAAGTCATTTTTAAAGATATTTAGTTGTGATGCATAAGGATGGTACTTGTTACACTAGCTTGATGCAATTGATAAATGAGGCTTGACATAAATGAACTTAACTTTGGCAAGGTTCTAAACATGGGTCCAATAGATCTCTACCTAGTATTGGACTCTTACTTATGCTTGCATAGATTTTATAAATCCTTAAGGCTTTATGCTCTTACTCAATTGCACTTTTTTATGGATGAATGATGGATTAAATTAATGGTTTTTATGAATGATTTATAAGGTGGATACCTAATGTAAAAGTGGTGTTACATTTATGGTTTTTATCAATGATTTATAAGGTGGATACCTAATGTAAAAGTGGTGTTACATTAATGGTTTTTATGAATGATTTATAAGTGGATACCTAATGTAAAAGTGGTGTTAAACTAATGGATTATTTAAGAAGATCGATCTTCTTATGGGTTTTTATAATGAATATACAATCTTAACTTTTCCTTACATAGTCCTAGAAGACATTCCTAGATATGAAAAGGTATATTGGAATCTATGAGATTAAGTTGTATTTATGCTCGTGTTTTATTATTCATTATGAATGTCATTTTTCTCATTTACACTCCTTGTTGCTTGAAAATTTGTAAGTATAGTAGAATATCTAGTTTCGCCATGAATAATTGATGTGTAGGTGATATTCATGATCTAGTTTGGATTGTGGTTCATGTTGGATTAATGGGATTTAGATACCTCATTATTCCTCAGAACAGTCGCCAATCCTAAGACCTTAAGTCATCAAAATCAATTGGATGAGTCTTGGACTTGAGCATTCCTTATGTGTCTTGGAGGTCCTAACCTTGCAGGGTAGGTTGGGAAAGTAGTTCTTTATTATTCAATGATATGGTTGATCATTATTTTTTATTTTTCTTCGGTTGATTGTGATGAGTTGAACTACGCCACTATTTATTTTTATGTGTTGATAATGTGTCACTTGTAATGCTATTAATTTATGTT
>JASDQU010436088.1:85490-101711 GCA_032191745.1 Picea mariana | reverse complement strand
GGACTTTCCAAACTATTGGTTGAATCTAACTACAAAGTTTTAGAATTGAATGCATTGTCAAAAAACATTGTAGCAACAAAGTATGAAGAGAATGAAACATAAGAACCATCCTTATAGGTAAGTGAAAAATTTTCCCAGTCTGATTGGTATAAAGACATCATATTTTACTTGCAAAATTTTAGTTTCTCACCAGCATGGGAGAAAGACATGGCTAGGTCTATTAAACTTAAGGTTGTAAAGTATTGAATTTTGGGGGAAAATATGTTTTGGAAGGACCCAGGGGAATCCTATTAATTGCCTCACTGAAGAAGAAATTGAGGGAATAATCATTGAGTTTCATAAAGGTTTGTATTGGGTTCATAATGCTTGGAGAGATACTACAGACAATATCCTTAGAGCTGGGTATTATTTTCCCTCTTTATTTGTTTATGTAAATTTCTTGGTTCTAGCATGTGTAGAATGTCAAATGTTTGCAGGAAAGAAAAATTTGTTGATCCTCCCACTAAAACCAATCAAAGTTGAGACACCTTTCCAATAGTCAGGATTAGACTTCATTGGTGAGATTAATACAAATTCAAGTGGACAACACAATTGGATTTTGAAAGCCATAGATTATTTCACAAAATGGGTGGAGGCCACACCCACAAGGGAAAGCACCGATATTTTCATCATAAAGTTCCTGGAGGAAAATATCTTAGCCAGATTTGGGTGCCCAATAAATATCATTGTTGATAATTCTCAGTCTTTCCACTCTGCCAAATTGGTTAAGTTTTTTCTGGACTATAACATAGAGCTGGGACACTCTAGTGCTTATTATCCATAGGGAAATGGTTTGGTTGAATCTTCCAATAAGAACCTTATCAAGATTATCAAGAAAATGTTATCTCAAAAAAAGAAGGCATGGGATTCCCACTTGAAATATGTTGTCTGAGAAGACAAAGTTAGCATTAAGAGAGCCATTGGAACTTCCCCCTTTCAAATGGTTTATGGGTTGGAATCCATTTTCCCCATTCAAATCAACCTCCCCATGATGAAATTAATGCAAGAAGAGGAGGATGAATCAAATGACATGTAGATAAGAATTAATCAGTTGATTGAAGTTCAACAGGAAAGAGAACAAGTTCAGATAAATTCCATAGTTCACCAAGAAAGAATAAAAGAAATAATTGATAAAAGGACCAAGGAAAGAAATTTCATGACAACGGATTTGGTCCTGGAATGGGATGGCTGAAGAGAAGCTAAAGGAAAACATGGAAATATTGATAATATTTGGCTTGGACGCTTTAAGTGGTTGTAGTCCAAGATAACAACACTTGTGATTTATATCAGTTGGATGGAGAATTGTTTGGGGCTCCTATAAATGGGAGGTTTATCAAACACTTCTTGTAGTATTGATCATTGCAAGATTTTCTTACCCTATACATAAATAATTTATTTTCATTTTTGTACATGAAATTTTAATTTTACTTTATTCACCATTTATTACTTCAACAAGTAGGTAGGCTACTAGAAATATAAGTTGTTGAGAAATTTGTGTGTCGCATATCAGATCAATTTTCAAGTATGAAGGAGATGTATAATTTTGAGGTAGACTCCATAACCCAACAGAAGAAGGCACTTGGTCTACAATTCTCAAAAGACCACATGGGTATGTTTTCCCCGCTAGAGCCAAATGCTAGTACCATATTTGTTCCTAGCTTGATTTGAAGGTTCATCGAGGTTATAATATTGAAATTTAGCAAGTTGAAGGTACAAGTTGAGCTTCCAGTGCCTATGAATAGTCAAGAGTCCAATTATCCTAATGTAGAATGAAGAAATAGAAATAAATATGCCCTTGCGCTCATAAGGAAAAATATAATAACTTGGGTGCTTATCGTAAATAAAAAAGGAGCCAAGAATGTTTCTAAAAGGACCTAAGGTCATTATCCCAGGAGTCTATCATGAGATTGTGGCCAAGAAACCAAGAGTTGTCACGAATTGAGGATCTAACCAGATCAAACGGTATGAGTAAGAGGGTGCAAGATCAATGGTTCCAATTGTCATATCCTCCCTCATCATATTCATTTGAAACTTATCTCATTTTGGACCACTCCATTGAGATGCCTTCAATTGACGATCCATATTTGTAAAGGGAAATAAGATCAAATGCTGAGAATCTATCCTGGTTTCTCTCCTGCACAAGTAACGATAAATGGATGTGTGTTATGAGTGAGGTATGAAAAAATACACTACCAGTAGGGCACTTGTCAATCCAATTTGAAGTTTCCATGTGGATATGTGGAACCCTCTGAATACACAAGTAAATGTATCGAAACTGGGTGACATGTGTCCTACTTTTCTACCACATCAACACCAGCATGGACCAGTGAGAAGGTATCATGTGTCAAGATGACATTAGTGAAATATTTTTCATGGATTAGCCATTTTTGGGGTTCTTGGTTGAGAAAGATAGACGACTCTCATGCATCATCAGACCTCCCTATGGAACTTCAAATCAATGGTTGAGATTTACTCTTAGACTTCCCTTGTCGGAGTCATTTTGGAAAACAAGACCCCGACCACTCTGATGTGCACCTTTGATAGACAGTTCAGATATGTTCAGACTTCTTTCAAGTGGGATTGATCAATAGTCCATATTTTCTCTTATATATCCAAGCCTCTCATCTAAGTGTCACGTCATCTTTACAACGAGGCACTATCAGTGCCAACATGCACTGCCACGTGGAAAGGTGGAACCCGCTAGAAACATAGGATGAAATATCAAAAGAGGGTGACATGTTTCACACCTTCCTGCTACCTCAGTGCAAGAGTGGACCAATGAAAATTCACCATGTGACAAAATGATGTGAGCATGATATTTTTTTCCTTAGCCAATTTTGGGCTCCAAGTCAAGCTAGATCGACTAATCTCATGAGTAGTTGAACCTCTCTTCATAACTCCATATCTATGGTTGATATTTTCTCTTTGAGTTCCCTCATAGGAGTCATTTTGGAATAGCAAACCTTGACCACTCTAAGAGGCACCCTCGATGGACGGTCTAGATCTTCTCTCAGGCCTATTTCAAGGACCGATCAATGGCCTAGATCGCATTGTGCCATCAATCACACTTAGATAGATCAACGGTTCATATTTGATTCATGCCCTTAAGGAACCAATTCAGCGTTATACATGGCCTTCCAACAGAAAACTGTCAAATCCAATTAGAGGCTTCCATGTGGACATATGGAACCCACCATATACATAGGTCAACACACCTCAAATGAGTGACATGTGTCATTCCTAGATGCCACATCAGTTCTGATGCAAACCAATAGAAATTCACCACGTGCATATGATGACATCAATGTAATATTGTTCATACCTAATATTTTTCTGGATTTTGGTCAATACCATATCAATGGCTCTCCTGATTTAGATGAAATATTAACGGAGGAGATCAATTTGGATATCATCATCAAAAAAATTGAAAGAGAAAACACCAACACAAGTTTTCACAATTTCGACCATGAAATAATCATCGATAAAATGTAGAAGAGATGATAGCTTGGCATGCCAGTTGAACACTTCCAAAACCAACCACTACCTACCATGTGGACACCCAAGGATCTCCTGAATCCCATAAAATCACATCATACTATATGAAATGTGTCATGTCCTCGATGTCACATCAGTGTTAGCATAAGCCAGTATAAGGCCACCACATATCCAGCTGATGTTAGCATGATCTTGTCAATGCCTTAGCCAATTGTGGCTTTTGGTCAAGCTAGATCAACAACTCTCCTTGTGTTGGCGAAAGATCAATGGTGGATATCGTCATCGGAGAAATGTAAAGAGAAATCCTTGACACAAGTTTTCATAGTGTCGACGATGATGTCATTGTCGGTGGAATACATAAGAGATGATAGCTTGGCCACCAGTGGCTGCCACATGGACATATGGAACCTTCCATGTACACAAGTAAATGTCTCAAAACTGGATGATGTGTGTCACTTCTGCCTACCACGTTATCCCTAATGAGGACCAATAGAAAGGTGCCACATGTTCATGCTGATGTCAGCAAGATAATATTTTCCTTAGAAAAATTTTGGTTTCGGCCACTCCAGATCGATGGTTCCCATTTCATCTATAGAGTCTCTAGATCAATAGTGCAGGTCTTATCTTGGATTTTTTCAAGTGATACTGGTCAATGGCCTAGATCCGATGCAATATAGTCTACATGAATCTTATCATAGGACTTCCTATTTAAATCCCAGATCTTGATAGCTATGACGGGTGTGCCTCCAATTGACAGTTAAGATTACTTGTGGAGACTGATCCAACGATAGGTGAGTTTTTCTATTTCTGCAGATTTGATTTCGAGCATCCATCCATTAGAAAAAAATGATTGCATGCATTCTAAGGGGAAAAATGGAAACAATATTTTGGATGGAAAATATCCAGCTACTCTACAATCTTCTCATAACATGATTCCAGTGTAAAGGGAGTTTTTTACAATTTTACTAGAAAAACCCACTAAAGAATCAAGAAGATGGAAACGGTTTCAAGAAGATGGAAGTGGTTTCAAGAAGCAATTTCATACATGAGCGAGAAGGACAAAAGGAAAAGTAGGCGCCCATTTTCAAGGTCATCACTTTGGTGAGTTAAAGAGTTTCTTGTAACCAGAGTTGTTTGACCACAGAAACCTTGAGCACGGTCAGTTGGTAAATGCAACATGCAACTAAAGATTTATCCCTTGTATTTAAGTTTCAGTCTACAATTCCTCCTTACAGTGTTGTGTTGTTGTAAAACATTTCCTCCCATTCTTGTTTATCTTGTATCAAATTTGATTTATAAAATCTCAGAAAACATATTATACCATGTGAATAGTGTTACTGCATTATGTTTAATCCTAATATAGAATTTATTTCCTCTGAATGAATGACCATTTTTTATCATCTCTTTGTGCATTTAAATGATATGCAGAGGGTACCTCCATGTATTTGAGTGTATGAAGGTGTTAAATGATTTAAGCATATGTCTATTGATCTATTTACACTTGTTAGAGTTGTTGAATTCTTAATTTCTCAGCACGATATTCATTTCACATATGCTAGCAGGAAAACCCCCTATGGCTACACCAGGGTTTACAATGTAGGCAGATCAATAACTGTTTAATAGTCTCCTACTTCTCTAACTACCCCAAACATACCCCAGACTTATGAAAGAAATGTAAAATGAGAAGGATCTGGTAACTATACCTTTACTCTATGTCCAGTGTTGATCCTCTCGCGTTTGATAGCTTCGTTGACTGCAAACCTCCTCCCAAAGGCTGAACTGCATTCAAATACAGATAAAAAGAAAAATGCAAGCATATTTTTCATACATAAATAAGGGTTAGATGTTATAACAAAATCATAAAACAAATTCAAACATTCAACACATCATGTTTTGGGACAAGAAAAGTACTTTTATTGATAATACAATGATTACTTACAACCAGTGTCAGCTACTTCTCCACAAAACTGGTCCGGGATCCTCTTCACCAAGGTCCAAGTGCACCTCCATGTATATTTCTCTTCTCAACCTTATTCTTGGGAAATGGAATGAGTTCCGATGGAGGAAAAAGGGAAAAATGAGGAATTCTAAAGTAATTCTCACAAAATGGCTGCAAATTCTTGGGGCAAGGAGGGGATGTGAAATGGACATAGTTTCACTATTCTTATGTCTCGATGTGGAATGAGACCCCAACACCTCCTTTTGTATGAAAAAAGGATGGTTATTTGGTTTGGTGATGGTCTATAGGTGGTGGATTAGTTGGGAAACTACCCAATAACCCGTAATCTCAACGAATTCCTTGCAACCTTTTAATTTTTGCAACTTTTTCAAGTATATGTGCATTGTGGTGGTGTAGCATGCATACATACACAAGTTTAGTGGTGCATCAAGCATATGTACATGGGCATTATTGGTGCAGGATGCGTACATCTTCAAAAAATGAGTTTTTAATAAGAGAAAATCAGTGATGGCTTGGCGAGAATTTCAAGTACGAGGGCCAAATGCCAGGTATGCATATGTGGAGCAATTTAGGGTTATAAAAAATTCCCCCTAATTTGTGAGGTTACAAGATTATTTGATGTCCAAAATACATTACAAAATCTTCATCAGTGTACGAAGCGAGTGAGCGTGAGACCAGAGTTCGGGAGGTGCCATCTGCAAAAATAACAATTGTCTCTCTGAGGCGGGTATACCCATGCTCGGGATGAAATAAATCATGTATTCCAATGAAATACACTGCATATCCATGTCACATAAATATATAAAGTGTAGTCCCAAGCAATACACAACAAATCTACATCTCGAAATCAAATATATACAAATATAGTATCCATCTTCAAGAAGATAACAATGCCTGATGGCTAGAGAAGAGGCCTTCAGAGCTCGAGCAAAAAATTTAAGATATTCAAAAATCGGGTAGGAGTGTAGTGTGAGTGTATGAATTCACTACCTAGAGGTCTTCAACGAATCGTTGGGGAAGGACAAGAGGATCTCAATGATCAGGCATAAAAATTCAATGATTTCTAACAAGGACTTGATTGGAATTTTTGGGATGGTCGGGCATGAGGTCAAGAGAAAAACTGTAGAAAGGTTGACTCAGGCTGGGTGAAAATTCCCTTGGACAACAACATGAAATATGATCAGACTCAAGCATCATGACATTGACATAAGTTCATGATGTAGGAGGCAACACAAACTCTCCATGTGTTTGGAAGAGTAACTAAATGGAGGAGGACACAACTCTATGTAGTGAGAACAACTTCCTAAGGTCATATTAGATCCAAAATCTTGAAGAACAAATGGAAGGATGTGCTTTTTCCAAGGGTGACTCATTGTGCTGCCAAGAAATAATATATATTTCTCGTCCCCTCTTTTTGGGTTTTCTTATTTCTTTGTCTTTTTCAACTTTTTAAAGAGCTTGAAAAAGAATAAAAGAATGTTACGTTACAAAGGAGGAACGAGTGTCGTAAGAATACTAGTTCCAAGCGTAACGAACACATTAATTCTCAGAGAAAGGAGACATGTTCAGGAAAAGGACACTTAGGAAAATTCCTCCATGGTTCAAGGTGTTAGGTCGCAAAGGCAAAGTGCTACAAGGCTTGCATATAAGGCATGCTTCAAAGGTTCATTTGAGAGCAACATGAATTTTTCATTAGGCCAAAGACACTGAGATGAAAACGTGATTAGCAAGACACAATGAAACCCCCTTCAATGTAATTTTAACGATCCCAGAGAAGGTAAGCTCATTATTTTTTTCACATTTAGAGAGTCTGAAAAAACGTAAAAAAAGACTCCATTGGGGTACCTTTTTCCAAAATAGTATAGTCGGTTCGAAAAAAGGGCTAAACTAGCACCGAAAAGGCATCTATTTCAAAACCATTTTAACAATTGTGACAAAGACAAGATCACTTGACAATCTTTTTAATTTTTAGGAGTCTGAAAAGATATTAACTATGGACTCACTGCCTTTTTCTAGATTTAGTCTCCTTAGCCCGAAAAAGTATAAAATTTACTGAGGAGAACTCTCCTGGTGAGACAAATCTCCCGAGGTGTACCTTTTTCCTCCATAATCCACAGGCCATAAAAAGGGGTAAACTCATGCCATTAGATGTTCTTTTGTACCAATTTAACGAGTGTGAAGGAACAAGGTCACTCAAAAATATTTTCAATTTTAAGGAGTCTGAAAGGAGCTTAATAATGGACTTCGTAGGAGATGTTCTTCTGGACCAATTTAACGAGTGTGAAAGAACAAGGTTGTTATAACCCTAAATTGCACCAGACATGCATACCTAGCATCATGCCATCTAACTTGCTATCTTTTCCAATCCATCATTGAACAAGCTCTTCTAAAAATCATTGTTTTGAAGGTGTATGCGCCCTGCACCACTACTGCCCACGTACACACACCTGTTGACCCACTACAACCCACGTACACTCACAGAGTATCATGAAAAATCAAAACTTCATAGGATACTATTTTTTGGGCAGTTACTTAACCATTCGACTTCCCATAGCCAATCACCCCAACCGTTACTATCTCTTCTAGCCTATAAAAGAAGGGGTTAGGGTCCCATGTCAAGGAGAAGCATGAGAGCATAGAAACTCTGCCCATTTCCATATTACCCCTTTTCCCCAATATTTGGAAACCACATTGTGAGTTTGAGCCAGAATTCCCTTTTTCTCCATTGCAATACCTTTCCATTCCCCTAGAGAGAATTGAAGAGAAGAAGGAGACATGGAAGAAGTTGTTTCATTATGAAGAGGAGCCCGGGACCGAGTTCAAGGAGCAGTGTCGGTCTCATATTGTAAGTGACTTTTGTGAGATAAATATAAAGTCTTATACTTTTTATCAACTATCCCGACATTACCCCACAATCATACATAAAAGACAAGGTATAGGGATCCGGTAAGAATACCTTAAACTCCAAGTCTGCTATCGATCCCTTTGCAGTTAGTTGTTTCCTGACTGCAAGTCTCCTCCCAAGGTTGACCTGTATTCACCCAAAGACAAACAAGAAACTACAAGCATGCATTCTACATATGGATTAGTGGGTTAGACATCATAAACAAGAAATGTAAACAAATCATATAAGTTTAAGATGTCATTTGGCGGGATGGAAAAAGTACTTCTTTATATTAATCTCACAAAAGTCACTTACAGTATGAGACCGACACTGTTCCTCAAACTCAGTCCTGGGCTCCTCTTCACAATGCACCAATTGCTTCCACGTCTCCTTCTCCTCTCCAGTTCTTTCTAGGGGAATGGCAATGGATTGCAATGGAGAAAAAGGGAATTTTGGATCAAACTCACAATGTGGTTGCTGAATATTGGGGCAAAGGGGGAATATGGAAATGGGCAAAGTTTCTACGCTCTCATGCTTCTCCTTGACATGGGACCACAACCCCTTCTTTTATAGGCCATAAGAGATAGTAACGGTTGGGGTGACTAGCTATGGGTAGTCAAACAATTAAGTAACGGC
Source organism: Picea mariana (assembly GCA_032191745.1). Taxonomy (NCBI): domain Eukaryota; kingdom Viridiplantae; phylum Streptophyta; class Pinopsida; order Pinales; family Pinaceae; genus Picea; species Picea mariana. The sequence continues at coordinate 92,697 of JASDQU010436088.1, read as the reverse complement.
CCAGAAACCAGTATCCTATGAAATTTTGATTTTTTGCGATATTTTGTGAGTGTATGCGGGTTGTAGTGGGTTAGCAGGCATGTGTACGCAGGTAGTAGTGGTGTAGGGCGCGCACACCTTCAAAACAATGATTTTTAGAAGATCTTGTTCAGTGATGGCTTGGAAAAGATAGCAAGATAGATGGCCTAATGCCAGGTATGCATGTTTGGTGCAATTTAGGGTTATAACAAAGGTCACTCAACAATCTTTTCAATTTTAGGGAGTTTGAAAAGATCTTAACTATGGACTCCATGGGGGTTCATTTTTCGTAAATTTAGTCCCTGAGGCCCAAAAAAGGGTTAAACTTATACCTGAGAATACTCTTCTAGTGAAACAAAGTTCCTAGAGTATACCTTTGTTTGTAAAATTGACCATCCAGACCGAAAAAGGGATAAACTACCATCGGACAGACGTGCCTTCAAGTTTTAGTTTGGTGAGCGTGAAGGACAACAAGATTGCTCGACAATATTTTCATGTTTAGACAATATGAAAAAGCCTTAAAGAAGACTCCTAGAGGTTACTTTTCTCATTTAATCCAGACAATATTTAAAAGCATAAATGTAGTCTCGTCGGATGTTGCTTTTAGATTTCAAAGCGAGCTTGAAAGAAAACAAAGTATGCCTTTTTTTTGGAGTCTTGAGGGTGAGTCCAAGAGTGGTGATGTATCATATGTAAGAGGCCCAATCTCATACTCATGACAGGACTAAAAAGGACTCCCGAACCTAAATTCATTAAAGACAACATGGACGCCAAAATGAAACAAGGATCTAACTAGGGAATCCATGTAGAGGTAGGCTCTACCACTAAATTACGACACTTCTAAATAAGAAATGATGGTTATGTGTCATAGTTCGGTGGGATTGATCCTATGGAAAAGCAAAAAAGACAACGAGATGCATAAAGTGGAGGTGGAAACCTAACTCATATGCAAAAAAGTTGGAAAAACCACTTTTACCAAAGGACCTTTGAAAGTGACCCATCTCCCAAAAAGGTTACCAAACCAAAATTGAAGTGCATCATATCATCCAATAAGAAACTCAAGAACCACATTAAATGATTTTCAAGCCAGAAAAAATGACAAAAGGGTTCAAAAAAGTGGCAAAAAGGGCCAAAAAAGTCTATAATGGAAGCTAACAACTCATTTTCACCATTGGAATTTGAGAATTAACCAAAAGGTAAAAAAGACCCCTTTGCTAAAAGAGTTGATTCTAGGATATTCAGAGGACGAAATGAACTTCCGCTAGGACCAAGTAAGTATAAACTCATCCCTCTTTCATTTTGATTCTTATTTCTTGCATTTTTTTTAGTTTTTTGGCGGGCGTGCCCTCTTAAAAAAGGGCAGCCCTATGTGTATGTGGAATGTCCAAGGATAGCCCACATACATCCATGGGAAGAAAAAAACATGACAATGGATGTATGCCACTATGTCCAAAACAACCCGCTTACACCCTCAAAAGCATGGAAAAATGACAAATGTCAGAGCTAAGTCCCCCTTGAACTTGTCATGTAATAGGATGTATGTCCACTGGAGAGAGAGGGAACATGAGGAGATCAATGTATTGGTCGATGAGGACCCTAATACCATTGCCACATTAAAACAATGTGGGTTATGGAAGTTCTACCAATATCCTCTTATGAGGGCACAGCACAGGATTTTGAATGCCCTGGTGGATTAATGGCACCCGAATGTAGAGGTGTTCATGATTGAGGGGCAGTCATTGACTCCAATGACCGAGGACATTTACTTTTTGACTAGTCTCTCGAGGAGAGGGGAACCAATCAACCTGTGCACATTTCCTCCTAGGCCCTTCAACATCGTCAAATACATCGGGATGCACTGTGAGGTAGGCACTAAGAAAGTAGGTTCTCAAGTACCCATCAACAATATCACCAACCTATCACTGAAGGTGATTCTACTTCTCATTGGGTGGATCATTAGATCCACGGCCATCCACCAGGCCTCCCAGGAGCACATGTATTGTGCCATGTAGTGCCTTGATACACACATTTTTGACTGGAGCATGACCATACTGACATTCATGAAGAGGCAGCTTATGAATTTCCGTGAGCGTAGAAACAAAAACTTCGAGTTCAGTATCGTTCTATGATCGTTCTTATTTAAGAGGGTACCCAGCTTGACTCTTAGAGAGACAGTGTGGGGGCATGTGGCCTACTTCCCAGCGGTGTGTATATGGGAAGCATTGTTGCCACAACAGGGGAGAAGAAGGATCATAGAGGCCTTCGATGACACCTTTTTTGACTGGTGGGCAGGGTAGATTCCGACGATAGATGACTACCCCTACACCGGAATCAACTTTTCTAGGGATCCAGACATGTCCATACCTCTTGGAGAGGAATGAGGAGAGATAGGGACATGTATTTTTAAAGTTATTTATTTTTTTGTTTCTTTTTATATATATCATTTTTTATATGCATCAAAGTATATGAAAACTATGTATATGTTATGTACAGATGTGGGACCTATGCACCCAACAGACTTATCGAGGACTAAGCGACATCCTTGACCAGAGGTAGTACCAATATCACTCTGCGAACTAGAAGCCACAAGGGGACCTCTAGCTGGAGAGGATGAGAGGGTGTTGAGACGGGTGGAGAGGAACCTCACCCTGCTCACTCGTGTAGTTCCCATGTCCGAGATCAAGGATCTCCCACCATCATTGTAGCCTCATGTAGTTGGGGTGCCACAGACCTGGGTCCAACTCTTCTGGCATTTTTCAAATGTCGTTGTTCACTACAACAAGGCCAACTGGCCCCGTTCTTAGATGGGATGGACCATCATGTGTCAAGGGCACTTTTTGTATAATTTTGAGGGCATAATCCCCGTGATGTATATCGGATTTATTATTTTTTAAGGAGTTCACACCCACCTATGTACTCTGACACTTTTCGATATATATATACATCTTTTATGTCTTATGGATCACATTTTTACAAATGTATGTACATGTGTATATGTGTGCTTTCTTTTATGTGTGTGCAATATGTCAATCTAACACTTGATTAGCTAGAGTATCTGTCATTTGATTTAATCTCCTAGGAACATGGATATACGTAATGTAATAAATTCAACGTTCTAAGAGACGTACCCTAACGAATCGTCATTGTAAAGTAGGATCATAAACATGGTAAACCCCATTTAACTGGGATACAACCAATTGAGAATCTAAGTAGACCCGGAGGTGAGAGATACCATGCAACAAAGTGTCACAAAGAAACTCTATCATTGTGTTGTACTCAACAATATTGTTTGTAGCGTCACCTAGACAAATACCTCCAGAAGATAACAACTGGCCTAGAGGCGTGAAAATTACCCAAGTTGTGGAAGCAAGCCTTCGAGTGTGTCGGCTAGCGCCTTCCGCAAACCCAAAAAACACCTATGATTCACTTAACATCTAACATAGTGAAAAATATGACATAAATAATGACATGTCCATAAAACAAAAAGACAAAATCTAACTGTATAAGAACTATACATATGTACAAGAAGTCACCCAGGCAACCAACCTACGAGTAATACTTCTTAAGGTAGAGCCCATTTCTAGGCTCCACCAAAGCATTTCCCTTAAAGTCAACTAGATGATAAGCATCCTTATTTAAGACCTCTTTCATAATGAAAGGTATGAACCACATGGGTTTGAACTTGCCTGCCCCCAGGGGATCCTTATCTTGGTCGTAGACCAGGACAAGGTTACCTTCAAAGAAACTCCGAGGACAAACAGACTGATCATATTGACACTTGACTTGTTTCTTGTGAGCCACGTTGGCCAAGGTTGCATCATGGCATTGCTCATTGAGTTGCTCAAGATATAATAAACATTCCTCAAGAAGTAAAGTGTCTGGAAATAACTCTACTGCCAACTTTAGAGATGGGATATGGCACTCTATAGGCAAGACTGCTTCCATCCCATAAATGAATTGAAAGGGTGAGAAACCAATGGAAGCCTTTACAAATGTTTGGTAGGCCCATAACGCCGAGTATGACATCAAATGCCAATTTGACTTGGTAGAATTGATCATTCGCTGCAGAATAGTCTTGAGGAACTTATTCACAGCTTCCACCTAACCATTCACTTGTGGGTAGTAGGGTGATGAATTATCTTGCCTCAACCCAAGCTTTGATGTTAACTCAGACATCATTTTGTTCTGAATGTGATTGCCATGGTTAGTGAAAATCTCCTTTGGGATGTCAAACCTTTCTACTATCTGGTTAAAAATCAAGAGAGTTGTTGTTTCGCCATCATTAATAAATGTTGGCATAGCCTTGACCCACTTTGTGAAGTATTCTACCACTATGATGATATAACGATGCCCCCTCGCTGAGTCCGGGAGGCATGTAGTAAAATAAATCTCCCACTTGGTGAAGGGACCAAAAGTAATGACGGGACACATGGGAGCAGGATGTTCCCTCATCTTCCGAGAGAATATCTAACATGGGTGTAACTTCTTGACCCACTCAATGAAATCCTTGATTAGCATAGGCCAAAAGTAACCTGCTCATAGAATATTTTAGGTTGTTGCTAACCCAGACAAATGACCACCACATGCTCCAATGTGGCAGTTGTTAAGAACGATTTCTGCTTCTTCATGAATAAGGCACCGATGAAGAATGCAATCTACACCTTGACGATACAAAGTGTCATCGAGGATGAGATAGTTTCGTTCCTAATGGCGTATTCATCGACGCTCATCGTGAGAAGCAGAGGAAAGGAACTTTAAAGTTTGGAGATAGAATAGTATATTTCCATACCATGGTTCTGAAGCTGTGACCAGAAAAATATCTCCTCTAATAGGCGATTCTTCGGGCGTAACATCACCTGATTTGACAGGAAGTTCTGAGATCAGTTTCACAAAGACCAGTGACTTTTTGGATTTCACGGAAACAAAATACAAGTGAAATTCCTAGAGGATAACAATTGATCTACTGATCTTTCCGCCAATGACTTGTCATGTCAACATGTATTGAAATAGATTCACAACGAAAATGACAGTGGTCTTGCAAAGCAGGATATAATGATGAAACTGTTGGACATCATGCACTGTTGCCAACACAAGCTTCTCAACATGGGAGTAGTTTAGTTACGGTCCAACCAGGCCTTGTCTCAGGTAGTAAAACACATGCTCTTTGAGTAGATCATCCTCTTGAACCAATACCATACCGATGGTCGACTCTACGACAACCAAGTACAAAAATAAATCTTTATTATAACTGGGAGGCTAGAGTAGAGGGGAATACATAAGGGCATGTTTCAACACTTCGAAAGAGCATTGAGTGGCTTCGTCCCAACATAAAGGGACCCCCTTTTTTAGTAAACGCATGAACCCTTTAGTGATCTCGACATACTTTGCAATAAAACGATGAAGAAAGTTTGCTTTTCTATATAAGATTTGAAGCTGAGGGACTGTCCACAGGGGAGGCGACTGAAATATCACCTCAACCTTAAGAGGATCGACCATGATCCCTATTGTTGAAACTATGAAACCTAAAACATCAAGCATAAACTACACTTGTTAGGATTCAAGCAAATCTGATAGTAGTGACATCGTTCAAAGATTAGTCGGAGGTGTGTGGGATGATCAGCTCTCTTGTGAGGTCGTGATGCTAAATCATCAAGATAAGCCTTGAATATATGTCTAAGATCGTGGAAAGAAAAATACATGGCCTATTGAAAAGTGGCTCCAAAATTCTTCAAGCCAAAAGGCATATTACGATAAGAAAATTTTCCCCACAGACAAATAAAAGTTGTTTTATGCTGGTCTTCAGGCTTTATCTGAATCTGGTTATATCCCAAAAAACCATCCATGAATGAAAAGACCTCATAGCCTACACATTCACCGACAATATGGTCAATGAATGGAGTGGGAAAATTATCCTTTGGACATGCCTTATTCAAGTCATGGAATTCCATACACACGCGAATCGTACCTTGTTTCTTGTTAACCGAAACAGGATTTGACACCCATTGTGTCAACTATATGGGGTTGATGAAATCAGCTTTAAGCAGTTTCTCTACTTCAGCCTTAATAGTTGTCTCTTTCAGAGGATTCACCAGATGAAGATTCTGTTGGACCAGGTTGGCATTAGGGTAAGTCGTTATCTCATGTTCGACGATTCTTGGATCAATGCCTGGCATTTCCTCATAAGACCAGGTGAAAACGTCATGGAATTCCTTAAATAAATATGTATAGATATAAATCTCCTCGGGGGAGTAGTCTACTCCAACGAAGACATTCTCCATGACGCCAGGGGTTCTGGAGATGTCAATAGGTATCGTTTCAGTGATAGTTTCCATGTTACCCTTGGCATAAAATGCGTGCATAGCCAGAGTATTAATAGGACAAGACTTGTCTCTAGTCATAGTCAACACAAATTCACCCGCCTCTATTCTTCTTAACTCTGGGAGAAAATAATATCTGTGATGGAGATCATCCCAGGGTCTGTTCAGACTAGTCAATGCCTCTATAATCGCTTCATTAGAGGGAAACACCAAGTCTAAATAATCTGTATTGGAAAAGGAAAGTTGAGCCCAAATAGGCTCGAGAAATGGATCTAACTCCTATGAGGGAGTCAGATCAGGGTCGACCGAAAATTGTTGGACAATACTCTACAAAAATTCTATCGTGGACAAGGGCATGGAAATTCCAAGATGCCCTATCCCTTCCGTCGAAGACAATGGGGAAGGAAGATTCCATATATCGTTAAAGTAAGTTTTTTGTAACGATGACACTTGAAAATTTTCAACCCTAGGCTGGTCGGGGGTAGCTGATATGAACTTGACATCACCAGAAGGAGGCGGGTAATCAAAAGTACACATGAGAGGTGTGTTGAAATTACTAATACAACTGAGAGGGGGGGGTGAATCAATTGTCTTTGAGCTTAAACAATATTAAGAATATTAAAATATTCTTAATCTTTCTTCAAGTGATCATCAACATTATACAGCATATGGACAGTAAAAGTAAAAAGCATCAGTCACATATAAGGTATACACAGAGACATATTTTTCACGAGGAAACCCATAAAGGGAAAAAAAACCTCTTCTTCTTCGAAATGATAGGCAGTCTTTTAAGTTTTGTACATCATCTTTGATTGAGCACCAACTCAATGTGAGGCTGCTACCTCTGTTTTACAAGCTGCAACTTGTTTGAG
>JASDQU010436088.1:35649-70780 GCA_032191745.1 Picea mariana | reverse complement strand
AAGAAGTTGTCCATTCTCCTCCTTCATGGCCATCAACTGCTCTTGAAGGACAATGCTCTCTTCCCTATCTTTCCACAACACATGTACCATATCCTTCATGGTTAGCAATGCATTAAACATTTCTTTGTCAAAGAACTTAGATTTGGAAGATGTAGGAGAACTATCAATGCTTAAATCTTCCTCCATATTTGCAAGATAACAAGCTTCAACACAAATCTTGCACAAATACCAACAACTAAATCTCAAGCTATCAATGGCAAATACATGAGCAGAAATAAACTATGCTCTGATACCATTTGATCTGAAAATAGAAGGGTGACTTGTTATGCTATGCAATCACCCTCTACTTCAGTAAAATAAACCATAACAGGACCTTGCTTCATGTGTTAAAATATGCAAGACTGGTTTATGTGTTAAGTTCTTGCTTGTTCTTGTCAATGTTTATGTGTGAGGAATTTTCTTTTAAATGATTAATCATGTGTTATAAACCAATGTACAGCAATATAAAATGCAGCAAATAACACAGCAAACTCACAACAATAGCAAGATGATAAAGGAGTTCACCCCTCTCTAGGCTACATCTCCTTGAGCATCCTTCAATGGACTTGGCTCTTTGGGATTAGTTGTCAAATGTTCTTTTACAAGATTCTGATCAACTCCAATGGTTTTACAGACTGTACCATTGGGTTCAGAATACAAAAAAACCCCAAAAATGACTGTTAAAACTCTACAAATGGACAATGGCTCATCCAACAATGACCTCTTCTACATGTGACCTCCAAGCTTCCCAAAATGAGCTTCAATGAGGCAAAAACACCTGTAAAAGTCCTCCAATGGATCTGAAACCTATCCCAAAATGTTCAGAGCATAATAATCAGTCATAAATGACTATTCAGTCTCCAAAAATGGTTAAGTGCTCATCTGAGCAATGCCTCAAACAATGAGGTCTTTAAGCTTCAATTGTCCCTGGAGCTCCCTCAAGCTTCAATGGTTAAAAACCTGCCTTATAAGTCTCCAAATGCCTGTGAAAACATCACCAATGGACTCAGAACATCCAAAAACCCCTAGCTGGGATTTTACAGCACCTGATTTGGTCAAAAACTCATCAAGTTATGCTTGCTGCCATATTTTCCCCTTCAAGCTTTGTTACAGGCTCGCCATATTGCACCTGTGGAAGACTAAACTTGGATTCTGAGCGTTTTCGCCTCCAAAACCTAGCACCCTCGCGCGTCCTGGAAATGGTGCCAAATTTTTGAACGATTAGCGCAACTATAGCCCCCGAGGACGAAGGTGTTGGGCGCATGGGGCCATGTGGCCACATCCCGCGCGCAAAAAGGGCTAAAATGCCACCTTTCATCCTGTAAGTGACGAGTGGCGAGTGAATGTTAACCATTTGAACAAACCAAAACGAAACCCAAAATTTTAACCACGCGTTTGGTGTAATGTGGTCGTATGGCCATTATAGAAGACCGTGGGCTAAACCCAACCATAAATCTGCGCCCAAACAATATATAACCCGCGTGCCATTTTATGTGTAATGGTCAAATTGTAACCGAGCTATGCCATTGGAACCTCGTGTGAGTTTAAACGTTTTAATAAAGGTCATATGTGATATCACATAACCGTGGGTTCAAACAAAACCCAACTTTGAAAACGTGCACCCATTTCCAACACATAACACCTGCTCTCCAATTAACATATGGTCATATATATATTGCATGGAACCGGGTCCGATGGCTATACACTCCCGCGTGCAATATGTAATCCGGAGTATGGTCGTATGGGTAACCAATGTAACCACGGGCTGGGGCAACCCGACCCCCCACCGGTTAATACAAGAATTTTAATTCATATAAAATTTTGGCCATATGTTATATAAAAACCAACGCGTGGCGCGTTGGTAGGTTGCCATTTGTTAAACTGCTCAATGGTGGGGAGGTCTGGGGGTCGAACCCCGCGGCTTCCATATAACCTTTTAAACAAACCAAACCATGAACCAAGCCAATAATCGGGTGCCACGTGGCATCTCTTAATTGGGCCATGTGGCACCTTCCCATTCCACAAAATCATGCCACGTGTCGCCATGTGACTCGTCCACATTCGACCAATCATCAGTTGCCACGTAATCGTCGTATGATCCAGTCAAATGCTGCGTCAGCCTGCCACGTCATCCCAGGCCACATCGGATGCTGAAGTCAGCATGTGCCACATGTCACCCATCCAGTGGTGACACGTGTCACTTCCAGATTGGTCAAACCATATGCCGAAAATGCCAAAAATGCATGACACATGTCACACCCAGGAGCTTCCACGTGTCCTGTACGGTCCTGCCACGTCACTGTACGTCCACCACGTCAGTTGTACGGCCTGCTACGTCAGTTGTACGGCCTGCCACATCAGCTGTACGACCTGCCCAGTCAACATCAAAATTTTTGCCTATTTGGCTCGACGAACAGATCGCGATATCTTCTCCATACGGACTCCGTTTGTGAAAGTAAATATACCGTCGGAATCAGGAGAATGAGATGGACGCAATGGCACTGTTTTCGTCGCATTCCGAGCACTATGAAAATTGAGCAAATTTTAGACCCCTGGTCCAGATTCTGATCAGTACAATAGCAATGGAGTTTTTGTGATCAGTCTCCAAGTGGGATATTGTTGGTTGTGGAGCCTGATTATCTTCCTAATTCATATGCATGTATGCCTAGTCCCCTTCTACTAGGGGTTCAGGGGATGGTCGCTGAATGAAGGGGGTCCATGTTTTTTGCAAATCTGATGGTCGAAGTTATGTTAGGGTTTTCACCCAAAAAGGAAACACATTTTTTTGTATGAGTGCATTTGTTTTGTGACTGTGTATGAGAGTGAATATTGTATTATGAGAGAGGATATTGTGATAGAAAGAAGAGTAAGTTACAGTGGGTGTGTTTTAGGTTGTATCCCTTCATTTGCTAGATAATAATAAAGGAAGGACCTAGAAATTTCTCTGGTGGACGTAGCCCACACTAGGTGAACCACGTATATCTGTATCTCTATTGTATTGTGTCTTTTATGTTTTATTTCCAAATTTGTTTTATTTATTTCTCTACAATCATATTTTTATAACACCCATCAGGATCAACCTTTTGGGATATCCCTATCATATTTCTCTCTTCCTGAAAGCTATTAGATTACCTGCTTTCTGAATGCCCTTAGATCCACATTGGATTACACCTTTCCAATAATCCTATCATTCCTTCTCATCCCAAACTCCTATAAGGTTTTTGATTCCCACAACGTCTTCAGAAACCTTCCTATCAAAACGCATGGCTTGGACTCATTCAAAATAATTTTCCTCTTGAAACCTTCCAATAAGACTATCGAACTACCTCTTTACCGCCTATCATTTTCATGTATATTTGGGATCATTAATTTATTGATTTTGGGTGCTAGATGCAACTCTTGTTAGGTCCTAAATGGTTATCATGTGCGTCATGGTCCATACCACTAGTGGTTTCTCAAACAAATGATATGGAGATGATTAAACAATATAAACACCTTATGATCAAACTTTCAAATGTATGTGGGACAAATATCTAGACATGTAGATCAACGATCAAAATCCACCCTGATTATAGATCAATGACAATTGAGTGCCATCATCAAAGAATTATGTCTCAAATTCTATCTCGTTAAATCATATATGAAGTTTCTTGTCGAAGAGTTGGAATAATGAACAATGTATTAATAAATCCATTCTTTTTGAATAAGTAATTGAAATAGCCAAAGTATTTGAAGAAGGAGACAGCGATGATGAAGCAAATTGAAAATATTTTTCAAGACTTTCCCATCTAAAAGACCAGACTTCGTGCAAAGGGGAATATTTCCATACATCAATTCCATGAGTAAATCAATATCCCTCTTCAATATCTAAAAGGTCATCGAGAAGTTACAAGGTCAGATTGAATCCAATGGCAATCTGATAAGACAAATATGCCACACGAAATGAATAAATATTGTATATGAGAGTACACCAGTAGGACTATAGGAATCATACTATCCATTAATAACTACTCGTGACTCATGTCGGAGATTCTATAGAAGTAACTCTTGGGGGTTGGCAAGGCCTAGTGAATTGTCAATGAAGTGTTCAGAGAAACAAGTCATGAAATTTGCTCCCGCTTCATGGATATTTTCCCCAATAGGAACTGATCTTCCTAAGATCTCCCAACAATATCAAGAGCTTCACTTGTTTTTGCAAAGAGAAAGAAATTTTTTTATCCATAATCTCAAGATCCACACCTTCGAGGAATGGCATTCTATAGTTCATCCTAAGGCATTTCTGCATCAACTTGTCAATGTTCAGTTGCAACAAAGAGATCAAGAATAAATGTTGTTGTTGTTGGATCTTTGCATCTATGGTAGTCAATTTTGAATGTGTCATTCTTCCAGTTAGTATAAATCCATGGATTTGGATACCATGAAGGGTCTAGAATAAATGAAAGAAAGGATCCAGACTAAATTATTGAATATTGGAAGAGAAGGGATTGCAGCCCCTGGTAGTATTTTTCAACAAGAAACTAGGCCTATGGGAATTCCTCTGTAAGAACTATTTTTAGCTATTGTCAAATTTTTTAAGTGTCCTATTCTGTGGAATAAGAAAGGTGGAAAGAAGAAAAACATCGCCCACAAATTGGATAGGGTGAGAAGACTGGTCAAAAAAATTGTTTTCTATTATGAGGAAAACAAGGGAATATGAAGTGACACACAAGCGAGGAGTTGTGAGTGGAGAAGAGAAAACCAAGGTTAGAAAAAAAATTAATGAAGAAAACAAAGAATGAGAGTAATGGATGGTATGCAGGGAAGATAGAACACCGAAAAATTATTTTGTTTTTAATGTAATTTTTATTAGTCAACCTATTATAAATGTATGAGAGAAAGGATAATTGAAACAATCAAACCATAATTGTATCCTTGATAGTTACAGATACTAAAAATACTCTCTCGTAACTTATAAAATAGATCCCCATGTAATAGATATGGAATTTTTCCCATTGTAACATTGGTGAAACTACTTTCTCATTAAATAAAAGCATAAGGAATTTTCCAATCATAATCGGTGTTTATATATATATAAACATCGATTATGATTGGAAAATTCCTTATGCTTTGACTATTCTACATGTGTAATGGAGTTTTTAAAATTTCTTGAATAATATCTCATATGAACTAGTTCTATGTGTGTTTTTCAAGTTATTTGGTGCTTATGGTTACTATTAGATACATTGGTAATGTTATAAGTTTGATATGCAACTATTTGTGATTCAATCTATGGATTTATTGTTTTAATATGTTGTTGTTTGATGTGAATTATTTCTACAATCAGTAATACAAATTTATATTATATCTATCTCTTAGTTTTTCCCCTACATGGGATAGGTTAGAAGTAATTAGATTAAATAGTTTTCATTTAAGTTAAATGAGATTAGACCCATTTTAGTTAGAATTATTTGGGGGAACGAGTGTTGTGTTTCCCATTTATTCTTCTAATTATCCGTGGAAAACATGCCCACATATTGGTCAGAAACCCTATTACAAATGAGAGTAGGTCTAATTGGGACTTTCCATTAGGTGTTCTCCCTTACCTACTTGATAGGCCATTTCTACCCGTGAACAAGAGTATCACTTTAGATTGAGATAATCAGTTTCTTGGAAATTTTTGGAGGACTCTTTGGAATAATATGGGTTCTAGGTTATAGTAAATATCAACGTATCATCCAAATATATATGGTTAGATAGATATAGTTAACTGGAGTCTAGGAAAATTGTTGAGAAGTTTGATTGGAAACAAACCAGGTCAGTGGGATTTGGTTATAGAACAAGCTAGAATCACTTACAACAATTTAGTGAATATATCCATTGGAAAAATTCCATTTCAAGTAGTGTATTGTAGGTCTCCAAAGGGTATTTTAGACTTGGTTAAATTTCCAGAAGTTGAGGATAGAAGGAGCATCAATGCAAATAGTTTTGTAGAAAGAATACATCACATCCATGAGAAGGTAAGAAAGAAGTTACAACAAAGTAATTATATATATATATATATATATATATATAACAATAAGTTATATTTTCATATAAATTTGAAGGTTTTTGAAGAGGGTGATACGGTAATGGTGCATTTGACGGTTAGATTTTATAGAAACATTCAACAAAGTCAAGTACATGAAAATTGTTCCATGTAATATTTTGAGAAAAATGTTTGATAATGCCTACAAGATATTTTTTCCAAATGCCTTTGAAATTTCTAATATTTAATGTTTCTTACTTATATGAGTTTCATGAAGGAGAAGAGGATGGTAAAGTAGGCACCATGCAAGAATGGCAAGGAAAATTTCTAATCAAGACCAGCAAATAAATTGAAGAAATATTGACAAAGAGAGTTAAAAACAATAAATGAGGTTGGGACCAATTTGAATATTTATCCAAGAGGAAGAATATAAATTTTTATCATGCATCATGGATTACAAAGGAGAAATTAGGTCGCCTTCAATGGCCCACATTACCAAAAGAGTCTATGGTTTTGTCCACATGAGCTAGATGCTCATGTTTTCTTATGAAGGGTGTCTGATGTAGTAGGATCCTTGGGATCATGTAATTGTAATCAAAATAATCCTTGGGATAAAGAGGAGTGCATGCTTTTATATAATTACTATGGATCCACATGTTTTTATATAATTTCTATAAATCCATTAGTTTCTACAAAATTTCTAAAAGACAAATGCATGAGAGGAAATCAAGACAATTAGAGAGATTTTGACAATGCACTACCCTTGGGAATTCATAGAGATGGAACAAGTGGAGGTGAAGCACAAAAAATATTGTTGGTATTCCATGTGAACTTAAAAGGTGGAGGAAATATTATAAATTTGGTGAATCATCTAGAAGAGGGATCTCTAGTGACTTGCAATAGAAGAAGAGGAGAGGGATATCGAGTGACTTGCAATAGAATAAAAGGAGAGGAATAACAGTTTATGCTCAAGGAAGTCTAAGATTATTTGGAAATGTGATTATGATATTCTACAAATAGTGTGAACTGTGGAGAGACTAACACCTTTATATTTTAACCCATGTGCCAAAATTGATGTATTATTCAATAAAGAATTTTCTTTTGTCCCTTTCCTTTTATTTCCTATTATTTACATTGTTAATATTTCCCATATTCAATTTTTTAGGATACACATATTGTGAATACATAAGAACGCTACTTCCATAGCCACTACATTCTGATAGTGTCAATCTGGTTCTATGATCTTGTTAGGGAACTATAGAACCTAGCCATGCATCAATGTCTTAGGATAGAGAAAAACCATATTAAATTTCTTATTTTCTTGATCATTAGAAGTCAAGAGTCTTGGCACTGTTGAATTCTCAGGAAGTATTTGTGAGATCATTTGCTTTTATTCTCCAGTTTCTAGCACAAGTATCATCCATGAAATAGTTTTTGAAAGTCCCTTTCCTTTGATAAAATCTTGAGTTAATAGTTTTTCAGAGGCCTTTAACATTACCATGGGCTTAAATAGCTCTAAGAATCTATGTTTTTCTAAAAGAATATATATCTCTTCAAATAAACATTTTTGGAAATTTACTTCTAAGTATTACTTTCAAGACTCTGACATGAATTTCACTAACTAATATTCTGAACTGAGATATTTTAACCTCTTGACATTAGTCTTACTGCTTTTCCTTCTATTCTTATCTTATTTCTCAACTCCTATTGTTCTAGAGTCTAGACAAGTATAATTGTTTCTTGTGGGATTTGAACTTGGTTCTTTTTTTATCCCCCTTTATTGGTAATATAAATAATGGAAACTGATTCTACCACTTGCTCAACTTCTATTTATTTATCTTCTCCTTTCATGATAGGCACTTCCAATTCAATCCTTCGCTACTATGTAGGTGCTAAAATTGATTTTTTATTTTTATTTTTCTTCACGATCCATTAGCTAATCAGGTTGAGCATTCTTCAATTGTACTAAATATTTTCATCTTCCCACCTATCCTTGTTTTCTAACATTTCCAATTCATGTTTATTATGATGAATATAAGAAAAATATTTTTAAAAAACCTTTTGGGTAGAAATTATATGATAAGGATCATAAGGCCAAATTGACCCTTGGATAAGATCAAGTGAACTCATCATTTTTTTAACAACCTCTAATGCTAACTTATTTTTGACAACAAAAGACTAACATAATTCAACAATTAATGTGAAATTTGACTTCTTATGTTTGGATGAAAAATGAAGTTGATCATAAAACAACCTTTGCCTAATATATTCCATAGACAAAACTCATGGTAAAAGGTAAATTCAGAATAGGTAAGGTTTCACTTATGATCCATAAATTTTAATGATAGTCTAATCTTTGTGAAGGTACCAGTATCCAACCTTGGTATTTGGACATAATTGGAGAATCTTTTGAAATTCATCAAGAATCCTAGGTGGTGGATTCCCATAAAGGATAATATGAGTATGAAAGAGAAAATTGTATACAAAATCCTTAAAACCATCCTTAGTATTTATTGTTGTTATGGTTCATTTGTCTAATGGAAGATGATTACCATTCTCATCTAACTTTCTTAGGTTCAAATGCCCAAAAAATGAGGATGGGAAATATAGAGTCAAATAGACCAAATAACGTTGATACCTAAAAAAGATAAAAGTACGTAAATTACATAATTTCTCATGAACGGATGTTTTAGGACAAATCGGTAAGTACAAACACAGACGGATCTCCCTAGTTTCACCCCGAAACTAGAACAAAACAAATAGTACACTGAACTTTCTCTAGATTTCAGATATCAAATAAGAAGAGGATCCAAGACATACCTTTTAAATGTTGTAGACCTGACCTCGCCAATGTGATCCCAGCACTGTCGTAAGGCTTATGGAGAAGTATCTTCAAAGAAACACAAGCCAACGAAGACAAGAATAACAAAGTCTATTCGATATAAAACTATGTACGTGATCAAGGAATCATACAATATGGACAAATAACATTCATATAGGAAATAAAAAGTATATATGTATTAAAGAATGTGGAAGAAAGATACAACCAGATTCCTTGATGTTGTCAGGTTCCTTCCAACAGTTCCTTTCTTCCCACACACTTATGCTCAAACGAGTTATGAGACTGTAAGTTTGAAGATACTAACAATCTATATTGACAACATAAATTAGAAGCCTATCATAATCCCTTCAACTGAGAATTATCAACCCAAAATTCTACTAACTCATTAACCATTCTCAAAATCTATTCTCAAAGATGACACAAAAAGACTTCTAAAAGATAACTTTCACCATGAGAGGCCTCCTCCTTTTATAAGATTAAAATGATAGGGTTAGGAGGTTAGGATGATCCCATGAGAACAAGAATTTGACTCATATCCAAACATATCAGAGGCCACCTCACCCTCAAAGCTTTTATTCTAGAAGTGTCTAGAAGCTTCTTTTTTTTCCTTTGTACGAGTGATCGTCGCACCCTTAACACTAAGAAAACTATGACAATGTCATAGGAAACTATGGTGCAACCTACGTCGATCCTATATCATCACACCCTTAACACTGAGTAAGGTTCGATGATCCTTATTTACAAGGTTTTTTACAAAGGAAAAGATAATTTCATCTCTCTGGGAAAGTTAATCTTCATCCTTCTTCAGGGATTAAGACAATTGATCCTTCTAAAGACAAGGGATAGGTGTACATCATTAATGGTCATAGGGGTAACGAAAATAATGTGTAACAGTAAGCCCCGCAAAGTATGAAGTTATAACAAAGTGACAGTTGAAATACTTTGTCGAGTGTGTGTTGGGAACAAGGAACACGTCGGTCGAAAACCTACCAACAAAAAAGGAAAATACAATACAATAATATATAATCACTGAGGTAGGAATTCCCATACTCAAAATACAAATGACTCAAAGCATAAATTTTGACATGCAAAGATCCATGTCAAGTAAGACAAGTCATGGCCACCAAACATACATTGTGGATCCATGCCAATATGACTCAAATATGAACATTGCCACCAAAAATACATTATGGATCTATGCGTTAAAGACTCAAATTTGAACATAGCCATGAGACATACATTTTGGATCTATGCAACAGTACAATCTTAATATAGTCCAACACAACCTAAATCTATCAAAAAAGATCCAGGGTCTTCATCTCTACTATTCTATAGTACGAATCTAACCTTGTGAATACATGTGTTGAAGTCAAACATGGTAGAAACCACTTGATTGCCGGTCATTAGTGAATATCGTTAACAAGTGTGAGGGAAATCACCATTAATGTCAATGAATCCCAAGGAACAATAGTACAATACTAATGGGTGATAATTTATGAACTGAATTCGAACACTCGGCGAAATATCCTAATCATGGGTTAATAATGAAAACCCATTATCGAAAGCGAGGAAACCTACCATTGAGGCATGCAAGTTCCAAGGTACCAGTTAGTTTCTAAGTCTAATTCCTAGATAATGAGTTGGATTCCATGGGAAAATACTCACCATAGGAGGGCCTTAATGTATCCCCCATGAATGACACAAAACGAGTAAAAATATTTTAAGTAGATCAGAGTAACAAGTTAGTCAGAACTAACTCAGGGATGGTCGATGCAATACAAGGATTAAGGACTGCAAAAATGGCTGACGCAATAGGTGACTTTCTGGGTTGAACTTCTCTTTGAACATGTTGACGACACGATGATTGTCTTGGAAACACTGACTCAACAACATGGATCACAGACCAAATTGTAATATTTTATAGGAGTATGATCAAGAGACAAGTGGATTTCCCAACCTAGACACAAAGCGAGTGAAAGGGTGTCATGTTCAAAAGAGACTCTTACATAGAATACAAGTTTAGATACATTTCTTCCCAATTCCCCCCCACCATTTTTGATGAGTACCTATTTATTTTTACACAAGCTTGTGGAGGATAACATATGCTTGAACTGTAAGGTCATCCTTCATATGAGTCCCTTAGAGTGTGTTTAACGAACCCTAAAAAGGAGTGGTTTGGTCCCATATGGGTCTTTCAATGTTTGTTTTATGAGTCCAAAGAAAGCAAACTTAGTGGTCTTTTTATATTTATGGAGTTTGAAAAGAACTTAAAGATGACTCCATAACTTTTTCTTATCATTCTTTATTAGAGTATTCCTTTTTTGTAAAGTATTTTGATGAGTCCGAAAAAGAGATAAACTACCACTCAACATATGTGCTTTCTAATTCACTTTAATGAGCGTAAAATACAATAAGATCGCTCAACAATATTTTCATATTTAGAGAGTCTGAAAGGAGATTAAAGAGAACTCTAGGGGGTTCCTTTTTCATATAACCTTTAGAAGTCCGAAAAAGTGATAAAAGTATACTCAATTACATTCTAAGGTATTTACAAGCATGAGAAAGAAAAAATACTAAGCCTAGGATTTTTTTCATTTTTACTCAAGATTAAAACAAAACAAAACTATGGTTGGGAGAGATTTTATTTTTACACAAGCTTAAAACTAAACAAAACTATTCTTCGACCTGGTTTAATTTTTACACAAGCTTGAACCAGAGAAAACTATGCTTGAGGCTTCCCAACGTATGGTTCACGGATTCGGATGGTTGGTACTTTTACCCCAGCTTAAGAAGCTAGTGACTTAAATTCAACATGAATTCTAGAGGCTGTAAGCATTGACCCCCAAGTTTCATTTCATCCAACAGCACAGGGGGATGAAAAGAATATTCAAATACTATACATAATGAATTAATTGACTCAATCGAAGAGGGGGGAAATCTATTTCATTTTTAAATGAGATTGGCACAGAGAAACAAAACTATGCTCGAGGATCTAGGTTCAATCCCATGACCTTTGTTTCATTTTTTAATGAGCTTGACACAGAAACAGGAACTATGCTGGAGATGGGATGTTTTATTTTTAATGAGCTTGACACAAGAGACGAAGTATGCTCATAAAATTTGTTTCATTTTTTAACAAGTTTTCTGAAAAAACTATCATCGTAAGCTCTGTTTCATTTTTTTAATGAGGTTTCCACAGAGACACAAAACTATCCTTGTAATATTTGTTTCATTTTTTAACGAGATTGAAATCAAAAAACCATGCTCAACACTCTCTTCTTGATCATGGCTACTCAGAGTACAATTCTCTAGAAGGACACCATGTCAAGGGACAAAAATCGGTCATGGTGTCCAAGAGATATTCAGTTGATGGAAGAAACACACTCTAGAAGGAACACATGTCGAGGGAGACAAGACTAGCATAGTCTATTCGATCTGAAACTATGTACGTGATCAAGGAATCATACAATATAGACAAATAGCGTTCATATAGGAAATAAAAAGTATATTTGTATTAAAGAATGTGGAAGAAAGATGCAACCATATGCCTTGATGTTCTCAGGTTCCTTTCAACAGTTCCTTTCTTCCCACATGCTTCTACTCCAACGATTTCTGAGACTAGATACTAACAGTATATCTTGACAACATAAATCAGAATCCTATCATAATCCCTTAAGTTGAGAATTATCAAGCCAAAATTCTACTAACTCATTATCCATTCTCAAAATCTATTCTCAAAGCTGACACAAAAAAACTCTTCTAAAAGCTAACTTTCCCCATGAGAGGCCTCCTCCATTTATAAGATGAAAAGGATAGGGTGAGGAGGTTAGGATGATCCAATGAGAACAAGGATGCGACTCATATCCAAACCAATCAGAGGCCACCTCATCCTCGAAGCTTCTATTCTAGAAGCATCAAGAAGCTTCTCTTTTTTCCTTCTTATGGGTGATCGTCGCACCCTTAACACTGAGAAAACTATGACAATGTTGCAAGACACTATAGTGAAACCTGCATTGATCCTAGATCGTCAAACCCTTAACATTGAGCAAGGTGCGACGATCCTTCTTTATAGGGTTTTTTACAAAGGAAAAGATAATTTAATCTCTCTGGGAAAGTTTGTATTCATCCTTCTTCAAGGATTAAGGAAATTGATCCTTCTAATGACAAAGGATAGGTGTACATCATTAACAGTCATAGGACTGACAAAAATAATGTGTAACAATGGACTCTATAAGATATTACACAAACCTATATATAATAAATGGTGAACCAGAAGTAAGAAAT
The DNA here is from genome assembly GCA_032191745.1 of Picea mariana. Classification (NCBI taxonomy): domain Eukaryota; kingdom Viridiplantae; phylum Streptophyta; class Pinopsida; order Pinales; family Pinaceae; genus Picea; species Picea mariana. The sequence goes on along the minus strand of JASDQU010436088.1, from coordinate 57,611 downwards.
GTCCCATCCATAAATCTTAAAATGATCTCATCAACAATGCAATCATCATCATAACCCAAAAATTAAAGTTATCATGGAAATTATCTCTCTCGAAGATTATTGAAGCTTGTAAACACAACTTTAAATCAATAATTGATGCATTATTAGGTAAATAATGAAGAAGAATGTTTTTCTTTCACTAATTCAAGTATTGGTAGCTAGGTCATCATCACTTAGAGGAAATTATCCCTCAAGAAGAAACATATTTTTGAAATCAATGTGGCAGTAACTGAAAATGGTTCATAATAACAATATGAAACTCTAGAGATTATATAACCTTGTACATGCTAAAACTAAATCCAATGAATGGTAAGAAGAAGGGACACCAACTTGAACTAAATCAATAGTCCAATCATGAATATTCTCTTCACATCTATGAAACCTTTCCAAGGGGTATCTACCTAAGCTTACATGATGCTTTAGTGGAAATATGAGTGTCAAAGATGTCAACATCATGGTCTACTAAGTTCTTGTATAGAATTAGCAGAGACTAAGGTTTTTCTATTTGGGGTCATTCCTAATCATTCAATCAAATTCACACCTTCTAAACCTATTCTTTTATGAAAATAGGATGGATTCCAAACTTAACTAATTCAAATAATTCTTCTTTGTTAACGACTTAAACCTATGTTCTTAATTATTCAATTTTCATAATGTGCAAGATCTTTCATAGGTGATTATCCAAGGATGAATGCCCAATTGCAAAGATAAAACTAGCATTAATGTAGTGTTATTGGATAAATCGGTAGGTGAGGACACTAACTAATCTCCCTAGATCCACCTAGATCTAGAAGAAAACACACCAGAACATGACGCTTTCCTTAAGTTTTAAATATTGAATTTACTAACTAAAGAGGGATAGGTGACATATCATTTAAACGCCACTTCCTCTCGCCATATCCATCCTAGATCTGTTCCAACGCTCATACAATAATGATCCTACAAAAGAACGCAACCAACCAAAGTGATAGTAATAGCATAAACTCAATATAAACCTATGTATGTGATCAAGGAATCATACAATAAAACACAACAAGTTTTATAGGAAAGAATCATATTATTGTATCATATTAAATGTGAAAGAGAGATTACAACCATGGCCTTGATGTCATAAGGTCCCTTCCAACTGTCCTTCGTTCCCCACACACTTCTTGCTCCAAGGATTCTGATACCATGGATCTGATAGCTACTCACAATCTATCTTGACAAAGCAAATCTCAAAGCCACTCTAACCAAGCTAACAATCCCAAGCCAAAAACAACTAAATTTCTCCATGAGAGCTCCTCTCCTTTTATAAGTTGAAGAGGATAAGGTGAGGAGGTTAGGATGATCCCACTAAATCATGAAAGTGAGTAAGATCCAAACCATTCGGATGCCACCTCACCATGGAAGTTTCTCCTTCTAGAAGCATCAAGAAGATGCTTTTTTTTCCCATGTATGAGCATTCTTGCACCCTGCTTATAGAGAAACCTGTGAACTTATCGCAACCTAGCTATGGTGCAGCCTGCAAGAATCAGGCATTCTCGCACCCTGCCTATATAGCAACCAGTGAACATTCTCTTTATTAGGGTTTTTCCAAAGGAGAATGCAACTTCTTCTCTCATGAAAAGTTCTTCTCCCTTCTTTTTTCATGAACTCAAACCACTGACCCCTCTGAAGGCAACATATAGGTTTACATCATTAACGGTCATAGGGATGACGAAAATAATGTGTAACATTTAGCTCAACAATCACCTTGTTGAGTACATTTGTATGCTTCCTTTTCACTCTATAAACTATACTTTTGCCTCCAAAACCATCCATTTTGCCTCCATATCATTCCATATTTTCCATAAAATATATTATGCAAGGTACATTTATCATTCTTTAGCTTAAGAATTGAATTTTTGAATTTTTGGCATTAAAATTAAAAGTTTATCAGAAATTACAGGATTTGACTAAATCCTATAATTGCTCCTAGGTTCGTGTACTTGCAGGATAGCTGGGAGAAATTTGAGACTTGGGTCATGATCCTTGATGTACAAGGATGGATGATTACCTATCAACTTCGAGATCTGAGCTTTCGGTCAAGGCTGGTCAAACAGGGCCACTTCAGCAAAAAATACCCTGTTTTAGCATAAAATCATGGACAGTTTTAGATTTTCTTGGGATTTGTTCATTATTTATGGATTTGAAGGGAGAATTCGACCTTCCTAGCATATTTTATGGATCTAATCATGATCTTTAAGAGATTTATTAGCATTATTAGTTTCAAAAATCTTGTATAAATACTCTAAGACATAGACAAGTATAACAACCCTTGATGTGAATGAAGAAACTTTGGAATTTGCAATCCTGAGATCAGTTCTGCATTTTTTTTCTTGATAATGTCTATGATATGTTGATGTGAATGTTGCTGGAAGTTCATTCTTAGCTGAGATGACTCAAGTGTACACGTGAAGCATTGGAGGGCCTCCTTTGCCAAACTAATACACTCTTCCTTTATGTTCTTTTCAAGTCATCTTTGATACATCTTTTAGATCAGATATTGTTGTAGATGAGTTTTATTCATATCTTCTTTGTAGTTAGATGAATTCCATAGTTAAGTAATATGCTTAATGTTTCAAAGCCTTACTCATGTTGTGAATGATTTCTTGAATAAGAATTCAATGTGTGGTTTTCTTTCAAGCATTAGGATGATCATAAATGCTTTTTGAGTTATTTACGCTTTCAATACTTTTTATTTAACAAGAATTGGTGAAGATTGCTAATGAATGCAAGAAAAACAATGAATGCATCTCTTGAATAAGAGTTTTGTCTTTCTAGCATTGATAAGCCTCTGAGCTAGTTTTTGAATGTCTCTTTGAATGTTTATTGTTGATCAAATGCCCTTTAGGAAACAATTGTTGATTACTGTCATGAAATCTATGAAAAGGACTTCTAAACAGAAGCTTAACATCTCCTCCATATTCGGCTCTTAGAATAGGTTTTGGTTTATTCCCATTGAAAGAATAAAAGTTATATCTAAGTCCATATATTTTGGATGTGCCTCTAAGTCTTACAAACATAGGATTGACAATCATTTGTGCTCTAATTTACATCAGTAGATTGGAGATTAACGTTTTGGCATCGTTGCCGGGGAGGTACATTTGGAGATAGGATTAGAAAACTCATAGATAGATTTTTCTTCTTTTTTTTTTTAAATAAAAAATAAAAAAAACACAGAACATAATTAATTTTAGTTATGTTTCTTTATGTCTAAATGTAGGGATGATAAAGGCAGATTTTTGAAACAAAAACCCCCAAAAACTAATCAAACATCTATAGGAGCAGGAACATCTACAACTGAGAAATACGAATCTTCTACACCAACTGCTGGAAAAATCACTTTTGAAGAATTAGAAGAAAAACAACATTCAGGACAAAGGTTAACTCTCATAGAAAGACAAATTCTAATAGCTCATGAGGTAAAGAAGAAACAAACACAATCAGAAATATCTTCTGTAGGAAAGAAAAAAGAAAAGAAAACTATTTTTGAACAAATAGGAAAACCTCTTTTTCCAACAGAAATATCTGATTATACAACATAAAACTTATTTGCAATGTCAGAAGTTGATAGACAAGAAAGGGAGAGAATGGAAAGGGAATTAGAAAGGAAAAGAAATGAAGAAAGAGGAAGGAAAGAATGAGAGGATAGAGAATCACATCGAGAAGAAACACGAGGAGGAGGAAATGATGAAGAGGAGGAAGAAGAACATACTACATTTGCATTTCCTATTGTTGATACACCAACTCTCTTAGGAGATGACATAAAAATGAAGAATATTCATCCCTCTGTTCTTCCAATTTTTTTTGGTTTGTCTACTGAAGACCCTGATGCTTTCATGTTTGAATTTGACATTTTTTGTCGAACATATGGATATACCAATGATGCTCAAAAACTTCATTTATTTCCTGCAACTTTGAAAGACTATGCATTAAAATGGTTCATGGGTTTGAGAGAAGTGACCATAGTATACTGGGATGACATGAAAAAGAAATTTATTGCTAAATATCATCCCTATTGTAAGTCCAAAGACTCTAAAGAAGATATCTTTAAAATGTCTCAAAGTGAAGATGAAAGCTTAGAGGAATATCTAGAAAAAATTCTCTATAATATGCACAAATCTAAGCAATCTAATCTTCCTTTGGATGTCATCTGTACTATCTTTTTGAAGGGGATTTCAGATGAAAATTTGGATGCTCTTAATTTAATGGGGGCAGGGGATATTTATCACCTACCTTTCCCAAAAATTGTTGAATTATGTAAGAAGTACTCAAGGGGAAAAGCTAAAAGAGGACAAGGACAAAGAGATACTGTGACAAAGGCAACTAAATCAATTTCAAATGGTGTTACTAAATCAAAATTAGGGAATCTGTTTGAGAACTTTAAAACTAATATCATGAACACATTTGGTTCATAAATTGACACATTGAAAGCTAAAAAGAAGCAAGAGGAACAAGATCAAGTATTATCCATCTTTTGTCCTAAATGTAGAAAAAAGCATGCATTGAGAGATTGTCCTTTAGACAAAATTCAGGTTTGTGGATTGTGTACAGATAACCATGCCACTGATGATTGTCCAAAATTGAAATAATTTCAAGCTAATCACATGGAATAAGGACAATTAATGGAATCTCTTTATTACTTAGCACCAAGAAAGCCTTGGCAGCCACGTTTCACAGGTATGTCTCAAAATTTTGCTCCTCAATTCTCTCAACAGTTTCCTCAGAATTTTCAAAATCCTATTCAAAATTCATGGAATGCACCCATTCCTTGGAAACCTTGGCCTCCTCAGTAGAACTGAAACCAACCTCCTCAAGTTTGGTGAGGGTATGATCAAGGAAATCATCCATACCAATAGCCATACCAACAGCCATACCAATAGCCCTACCAACAACCATACCAACCTTTTCCTTATCAACAATTCCAGCAGAATCAACCACAAAATTCATATTCTCAGCTATCACAACCTGCACCACAACTAACCCAACCACAACAACTCCAACTACCATCTAACTAACCTCCACCTAGACCAACTCAACTACCATCCCAACCAATCTCAAATCCTAATAATAAAGTGGGAAAACCCATGTATAACATTGATGAAGGACCATCATACTCAATCCTTCCTCTTCAAAATATCCACTTAAGGTCTGGGAAAGTTTTACCAAAGGATTATCCTATTATTATAGAAGAACAAATTGAAAAAGAGGAGATTCCTAGCACAGAGAAGCTACCAATAGACAATCAAATCCAGAAGAGTAAAACATTAAATACCCAAACACCTCCTTTTCTAGAAAGGTTGGTTAAAGAGAAATTACCAATCTCCCTTCCTGAGTTTGATGTCTTTGATGAATTAAAGAATGTATATGTGAAAATTCCTTTATTNAATCTATACAAAAGCAATTAAGGAATTATGTTCAAAGAAAATTAACAAAATAAAGAAAGATCCACCAACAATTCATGTAATTGGAAATTTAGTAGGGCTCATGTCAAATACTATTTCAATTGAAAAATATGTTGACCCAGGAATTCCAATGGTAACAATAACAATCAACAATTTTTCAATCTCTAAAACATTAATTGACTTAGGAGTATCTATCAATGTGATGACATTAGAGACAATGAGATATTTGAATCTGCAAAATCTTCGACCAACCACTACGGTCCTAGAATTAGCTGATAGATCTAAAGTAGTTCCTGAAGGTATACTTGAAGATATCACAGTTTCTTTGGATTCTTGGAAGTATCCAGTATATTTCCTAGTTATTCAACCAAAATCTAATCTAGGAGGCCATCCATTTATTCTTGGAAGACCTTGGTTGGCCACAACTGATGCTTTCATCGGTTGTAGAACAACGAATATGATTATCTCACATGGAACTGAAAGGAAACAGATCACACTTTATCCTCCTGCTCAAAAACCTTCTGTAATAGATCAATTACCTTGGCTTGAAGAAACAAAGCAACAACAGGAAGAAGTAATTCAACCTATCTTAAGTATTAATCAAGCCTTTGATTTTAGAGAGGAAAATGAAGATCTGTTAGACTATTTCATTTCTGAACCAGATATCTCGGAAGAATTAAGAGACACACAATACATTGCTGTAGATGAGATCTTAGGACAGACTTTTCAAGAAAATTGCACAATTCATTATTTAGAGTCGGCATTTAATAAAAAATTTCCAGTTATCTCCATGGAAAATACTCAAAGCAAGAAAATTGAAATTAGTCCTGGGAAATATTTGAATATTGGCACAAAATTTGAAACATCTCAGGAAGAACAATTGATTGTATTATTGAAGAAATATCATAAAGCATTTGCTTGGGAATATACTGATATGCAGGGGATTCATCCTGAAACATGCACTCATCATATCTACACAGATGATAACATAATACCTCTCAGACAACTACAACAAAGAATGAATCCAATATTGAAAGAGGTAGTCAAAGAAGAATTACAAAAATTATTAAAGGTAGGATTCATCTACCCTATCTCTGACAGTCAATGGGTTTCTCCATTAGTTGTTGTACCTAAGAAAAATGGAAAATGGAGAATCTATGTAGACTATAGAGAATTGAACAAAGCAACACTTAGAGATCATTTTCCATTACCATTCATAGATCAAGTCTTAGATTCACTAGCTGGGGAAAAAAGAAATTCCTTCCTAGATGGATTTAGTGGCTATAACCAAATCAATATAGCATTAGAGGATCAGGACAAAACTTCTTTTACATGCCCTTTGGGTACCTATTCTTATAAGGTATTACCTTTTGGTTTATGCAATGCTCCGGCTACTTTTCAAAGAGAAGTCATGGCCATTTTTGTTGATTTAGTACATGAATGTGTAGAGGTGTACATGGATGGTTTCTCTGTCCATGGTGATTCTTTTGATAAATCCTTGAAAATTTTGGAAAAAGTCCTAATAAGATGCATAGAAACAAATTTGTCTCTTAGCAATGAAAAATGTTTTATGATTTTAACTGAAGGAGTAGTATTGGGTCATCATATTTCATCATCAGGAATTACAGTGGATCCTGCAAAAATACAAATCATTGTGAACCTACCGGAACTAATCAGCCAAAAGGATGTGAGAAGTTTTCTTCGATATGCAGGCTATTACCTAAGATTCATCGAAAATTTTAGTAAAATAGCTTTTCCATTATTCAAATTACTTGCAAAAGTTGTACATTTTCATTGGAATACTAATTGTCAAACTACCTTTCAGAAGCTCAAAGACAAGCTATCAACAACACCTATCTTAAGAGGGCCTAATTAGGCTTTGCCATTTCACATCTCCACAGATGCATCAGATACTGCAATAGGGGCATCATTGGGTCAAACGGAAAATCTTATGACTTATTCTATTTACTTCATTAGAAAAAATTTAACCCCTGCAGAGTTGAATTACACAGTCACAGAGAAAGAAATGTTGGCAGTAGTGCATGTTGTGAATAAATTTCGTCACTACATCACTGGTTATGAAGTCTTTATCCATACAGATCATTCTGCCATAAAATATCTCATGAACAAATCTATTACTAATGGCAGGATAACAAGATGGTTGTTATTGATGCAGGAATTCAACATTACAGTCTTGAATAGACCTAGAAAAGAAAATCAAGTGGTTGATTTCCTATCTTGATTAAAAACCTCTGGTGAGATTGTTCCTGTCTCGGATAATTTTCCTGATGAGCACCTATTTTCCATTTCAGTTATAACTCCATGGTATGCTGATATAGCCAAATATTTATCATCGGGGATGTTACCTCCTTCTTTCACATCCAAAGAAAAGAAAAAGATAATTAAACAAAGTGCTAGATACATATGGATTGATGGAGATCTCTTTTATACAGGATATGATCTCATAATTAGAAGATGTGTAATACAAGATGAGATTTTAGAAATATTAAAAGCTTGCCATGATGAACCTTGTGGTGGTCATTTTGCAGATAAGAGGACAACATACAAAATACTCAATTTGGGGTATTATTGGCCATCCATCTTCAAAGATTCCAAGAAATATGTTCGAAGTTGTGATAGCTGCCAAAGGATGGGAAAGCCACTTCCAACCAATGAGATGCCCCTCAAACAACAAGTTCACATTGAGCCATTTGAAAAATGGGCTCTTGATTTCATTGGTCCAATAAATCCACCATCAAAAGGAAAGCAATACATCTTAGTATGTACTGATTATGTTACAAAATGGGTGGAAGCCAAAGCATTAGTAAGAGCCACAGAACAGTCAATGGTCAACTTCCTCTTTGAAGAAATATTTGTCAGATTTGGAGTACCTCGAGAGATTGTAATAGACCAAGGAGAACAGTTTACTTCTAAAATGGTGAAAGACTTAGCAAACAAATATCAGATCAAGCATCGAAAATCTACACCCTATCATCCACAAGAAAATGGACAGGTAGAATCTACTAACAAAACTTTGGAAGCAATCATGACCAAGACAATCCAAATACATAGAAAAGATTGGTCAGATAAGCTTCAAGAAGAATTATGGGCATACAGAATCACCTAGAAAAATAGTATTGGGTTCACTCCTTATCAGCTGGTCTATTGTAAGCAAGTTTTGTTACCTATAGAATTTCAACTTCATACTTTTAAACTAGCAGCTGATTTAGGAATAGATCTTTCCAAAGCACAAAAACAGAGGATCATCCAATTAAATCAATTGGATGAGATGAGATAGGCAACAATTGAACACAACATTCTGATACAGCAACAAAGGGCACAATGGCATGATAAGTACATCAAGAAGAAACAATTCAAAGTAGGAGACTAGGCTTTGTTATTTGATTCAAAATTCAAAAATTTCAAAGCTAAATTTAAAACTCATTGGCTCGGTCCATATGAGATTGCAGAGGTATATGACAATGGCTCAGTCAAACTACAAACAATAGATGATGAGGTAAGCTCATTCACATTCAATGGACATAGGCTAAAGCTCTACAATAAGCCTATAAACAAGGAAGACTTTCTGCATCAAATATCTCAACAGAATGAGATAGAAGTGTTGGACAAACAGAATCATGTGTCTCCTTCACATTCTTCTTAAAAAAAAACAACTAAAAAATATATAAAATATATATATATATATATATAATATAAAAAAAAAGAGAAAAAACAAAAACAAAAGGGAGTTTAGTTGTGAAAATCCAGGCAACTGGCACAATATAAACTCGAATTTTCATTGGAAAACCAAGTAAAATTGGCCAATCAAAATTCTCCAAAAACATTTTCATTATTACCTTCTAGATTCATTTACAGCTTCAAAAGTTTTGCAAATTTTTATCTCCAAGACTTGAGGACAAGTCAATAAATAAGTCTGAGGGGGATAAGGTATACATTTTTGAAGATTCTTTGAAAACCTTTCAAGACTTCTACAGATGACAACATGCATTTCAAAAAGAACTTCATCCAGCAGAGGGACTTGAGAAAAATATCAACTTCATCCAGCAGAGGGACCTGAGAAAAGTATCAACTTCCTCCAGCAGAGGGACCTGAGAAAAATATCAACTTCATCCAATAGAGGGACCTGAGAAAAATATCAACTTCATCCAGCAGAGGGACCTAAGAAGAATATCAACTTCATTCAGCAGAGGGACATGAGAAAGAACATTAGCTTTATCCTTCAGAAGGACCTAAGGAGGATACTAAGCAAAATAAATACAAGAGGAACTTTATCAAAATTGAAGACTTACAACAACATTCCAGCCAGCTTCAATCAGGCAAACAAGTTAGTATACATTTTTCTTTTTAATGCTTTAAAATTTTGGAAAATTCTTCATAAGCTAAAGCAATGATAAAAATCCTATCTTTCCCTTCCCCTACATCATCTTTTCATCACTCCATTTTCATATACCCTCAAAAGCATAAAAAATGGTACTCAAAGGAACCAATTTTGGTCTCCAAGGGAGTTAAGGAAAGGATTAGGTTTTCAAATTCAAACACATTGTTTTTGAGCTGTAAATGCTCTGTTTTATGAAGACATAAGTTGCATACACACAGACTGAATTGTTGTTTGCATAAATGAAAGGTTGTTTGCATACACATTAAGGAAGGGGTCATAAGAAGAAGGCTTTAAGCATGATAAAGGGGATGGTTACTCAAAGGAAACAAATTAAGGGAGTTATAAGTCAAATAAACACATTTTCTTAGAAAAAAAACCATTTCCTATGGTGATTACAAGGAAAGAGTGGAATTTCATAAAGTTTAATGAAAGAATAGAAGCACCTTCAGCTATGATCGATCAACCTAAAGGTTGTACAGATGCATTTAAAAAAAAAAAAAAAAAACATAAAACTCTTGTAAAGTTTCCCTCACAACATCTTTTTCTCTCTTCCTAAAAGTGTTGTGGCTTAGACTCTTTTCCATATGTTGTTGTCTCACCCGGACGCTCCCTAGATTCAAACCGCCGATGCATTCCTGTGTGTATTTTACCTCCATACTCCAAATGCATGTATTAATCTTTGTTTCAAACACGCCAACGCCATTCCAAACAAAGACTCCCTAGGTTCTAGCAAATTGTTCTCTCCTACGCCTTCCTATCCCAAAATCTCTGATAAATAACGAATTGTATGTTGACAATTTCACTGTCAACATACAACATTCTCACCCTGTGGAAGAGAACGTGGAAGTTGAAGGAGATGTGTGGTGAGCAAAGGCAAGAGAACGTGTTCAAGAAGGAGTCAGCCAGTGAAAGGTAAGTTCGAATTCAAATAATTGTTAAAGATAAGTGCAAAATTCGACTTCCTGGGGTACATTTTGAGAATAGAAACAATTCATTTCTAGCAGAGGTTGATTGTAAGAAGGAAAACTGAGCTGGGTTTCAATAAGAAAGCATGAGAGTTTTTATTGAATTACCAGGTATGCCCTTGCATCAAAATTTTTATGATTGAGAACATAGAGCAATTTAGAAATTCAAAAAAATTTGAGATTTTCTTTGTTTTTGAATAGAAAATTCTTATTGAAGACCATTCACAGAATTGAATTTAACCAGAGTCTGCAAGTTTAAAAAAAAATTGGTCGCAGAATATGCAGGGTTGAAACGTTTGACAAATAGACCTCCTTTTTGTATAAACAGTGAAATATTTTAGGGTCTTTCTCTTAAAAATTGAAAGAATGGTGTCTAGGTATGAACCAGAGAAGCTTGATACATCATAAATTCATAAGGATTGTATACAAATTCTTAAGAAAAAATAGTGGATATCTTTCTTTGAGAAGTTTGATGGATATTATGAGGAAGTTGCCTTAGAATTTGCTCATTCATTTGATGGGGAAAGGGCTACTATTGGAAACCTTACTATTAGAATCTCTAAAGATATAATTGCACATGTCACTGGACTTCCTCAAACAAGAGAAAGATATTTCAAAAATACGCATTTTAAAGATAAATCATGGGCATCTTTTATTTCCAGATCTAGGGTGGCAGCAGTCAATTGGAAGAAGGCAATCCCGAGGATTTGGTTGATTCATCCTTGGGATGAATTAGCCTATCTCATACAGAAGTTTATAGCTTGTGAAGGAAGATTTAGCATTATCTAACTATATCACATCAAGATGCTACAACATTTAGATTGTAACTGTGAAATTAACATGCCTTACTTTCTACTGCAAATCCTTTCTAAGATGGCTAAGGTTGTACAAAAACAAGGGAGGAATAAAGAAAAGAGTCTATACCATTGTGGCTTCATTAAAATGATCATCATACATGAACTACAGAAGTAGAACTTGACTTGGCTGCAATTTATCATTGGAAATGGTTTTGAAACAGTAGAAGAGGAAGAAAAAGAGGAACAAATCTTGGTTGTGACCGATCATGAGGAAGAAATACAGAACCCCGAGGCAACAAGCTCAAAACAGCCTATGGGGAGGAGAAGAAAAAGAAACATGGTGAAAAGGGAGAAAGAATTTGAGGAAAAAGACAAGATTTTCACCACATATGAAAGGAAATCAAGAAAATGCCAACAAGTTCAAAAAGGAAAAATACAAGAAAGTGATGATGAAGCACAACAAGCACAGTATGCACATATTCAGACTCTAGAGGCACAATCATTGGAAAATGATGATTTTGAAGGACAAGAAACTTCCACATATGAGAAAATGAGAAAAGATGTGGAACAATTAATTAAAGATATGAAAGATGAAACTCAAACTCCAGAGACAGTAGAACAAATAGAAGAAGTAGCTGGTGGGTCCACATCAGAACTTGATAAGAAGAGCAAGAAAATAAAAAAAATGAATAGAAAGATAAAAGAAATTGAAGTCTTGGAAAGGTACATAAATACAGAGAATGAAATGTTAAGGAATCAAAGCCATAAACCACAGGAAGAGAATGAAACCTTGAATAAAAAGAATAAGAAGCTTCAAAAGAAAAACAAATTAATCTCCAAACAGGCATATAAATGGTTTCAACAGAAGAAGGCATATAAAGAAAAATATCAAAGAATGAAAGCTCTTCATACAGCTCAGGTTAATGTGGAGACATTATTGCAGGCAGCAGAGGTGGCAGAAGATCATTGATAGAGGTTCAAGAACATTTTGTTTTTGTGCATGAGGACATGCAAAGTCCTCCTCATGGGGGAGATGTTGAGTACATTTTTATGCTTCCTTTTCACTCTATAAACTATACTTTTTCCTCCAAACCCATCCATTTTGCCTCCATATCATTCCATATTTTCCTTAAAACAACTTATGCCAGGTACATTTATCATTCTTTAGCTTAAGAATTGAATTTTCGAATTTTTGGCATTAAAATTAAAAATTTATTAGAAATTACAGGATTTGACTAAATCCCGTAATTGATCCTAGGTTCATGTACTTGCAGGACAGCTGGGTGAAATCTGAGACTTGGGTCATGATCCTTGATGTACAAGGATGGATGATTACCTATCAGCTTCGAGATCTGAGCTTTCCAAGTGTCTGGTCAATGCTGGTCAAACAGAGCCACTTCAGTAGAAAATACCTTGTTTTAGCATAAAATCATGGACAGTTTTAGATTTTCTTGGGATTTGTTCATATTTTATGGATTTAAAGGGGGTATTCGACCCTCCTAGCATATTTTATGGATCTAATCATGATCTTTAGGATATTTATTAGCATTATTAGTTTCAAAACTCTTGTATAAATACTCTAAGACATAGACTAGTATAACAAGCCTTGATGTGAATGAAGAAACTTTGGAATTTGCAATCCTGAGATCAGTTCTGCATTTTTGTTCTTGATAATGTCTATGATATGATGATGTGAATTCTATTGGAAGTTCCTTCTTAGCTGAGACGACTCAAGTGTACAAGTGAAGCATTGGAGGGCCCCCTTTGCCAAACTAGTACACTCTTTCTTTATGTTCTTTTCAAGTCATCTTTGATACATGTTTTAGATCAGATCTTGTTGTAGATGAGTTTTATTCATATCTTTGTTGCAGTTAGATGAATTCCATAGTTAAGTAATATGCTTAATGTTTCAAAGCCTTACTCATGTTGTTAATGATTTCTTGAATAAGAATTCAATGTGTGGTTTGCTTTCAAGCATTAGGATGATCATAAATGCTTTTTGAGTTATTTACGATTTCAGTACTTGTTATTTAATAAGAATTGGTGAAGATTTCTAATGAATGAAATAAAAACAATGAATGCATCTCTTGAATAAGAGTTTTGTCTTTCTAGCATTGATAAGCCTCTGAGCTAGTTTTTGATTGTCTCTTTGAATGTTTACTGTTGATGAAATTCCCTTTAGGAAACAATTGTTGATTACTGTCGTGAGATCTATGAAAAGGACTTATGAACAGAAGCTTAGCATCTCCTCCATATTCAGCTCTTAGAATAGGTTTTGGTTTATTCCCATTGAAAGAATAAAAGTTATCTCTAAGTCCATATATTTTGGATGTGCCTCTAAGTCTTACAAACACCGGATTGACAATCATTTGCACTCTAATTTACATCAGTAGATTGGAGCTTAACACACCTATATAGGCATTTAGCTATATCAATTGTCAACAATAAATATCAAGTACAAAAATAACATGTGTTGATTAATTATTAGTACATGAAATAAATGAGATGGGACTTAGATTAGAATTCTCTTTTTCATATTTGGAACCAATACCATGGTATTATAGAATGGTTTTAGATATCACAAAATGGTTTTAAAAAATTCTCACTCAAACTCCAATTATGCTAGACTAATGACATGTGATAACAAATCTAACACTTTGAAGGCATGCTAATTGTTATCCTTAAATCAGTTTGCATGATGAAATGCAAGTGATCCATTAATATATGATTTTGAGAATTCTTTTGATTTGTTTGGAATTGATCTCAAGTGAAAAATTGAATGCCTATGGATAGAAAGAAAAGGAAATATTTCCTTTTCCTTTAAAGAACCCATTTTATAATGTTTTCTAACCCTTCCCAAGTTCTCTAGTCTTCAAGAATAAATAGGAACATCTCTAACCACAACAACATGGACATAAGACTAGAGGATTTGACCACTTCAATATTTCCTTTTGGATATAGGTTCAAATTTCATTGTGAATTCATTGGTTTAATGTCTAAATGATCTTGAAGAACCAACAATAGATCAATATGGGGATTTGTTTTACAAAAGGAGAACATTTAACCATCCATTGCATGAAGCTCTATTAAAATTTAAGTCTTATTAAAAAAAATTGTTCTATAGGAAAGATGATAAATAATTGTTGATAATACAAACTTTTTCATGTTAAATAGAAAATTGCCACCAAAATTATTGTCGCAAATGGATAGTTGTGTGACTAATAATAAAAATCACTATGCATTTGCATTTTTATCACTTTTAATATTGAGGGTGTTTTCCATTGTTGAAGATGGATCCTCCCCGTGGGGCACACACATGAAAACATAAATGGAACTTATGGGAGGATATTAGCTAAATTAATACGAAAATACATGTTTTCACTATCAAAGATGATGGACACCTATAGGACATGTGACGATCACAATTTTATTGTCCCATATTTAATTAATGAACTTTTTAACTTCAAGATATTTGTAGAACCATGCCCTTTGGATGGTACTCCAATATCATTGATAACAAACAATGTTCTTTCTTCAAATTCCATGTCATTGATGACATGCTAGTTATGCAATGTAGATCCTCACTTTAGGATGAAAATTGGTCACTTCCTATTAATCTGGTGTTCTTTTACTAATGGTAGTGAAGACTTACCAAAGTGGTAGCATCAATTGTTAAATCTACAAGTGAAGAGACCTTCTTATATGGATGAAATACTAATTGGATTAGAAACATGTATTTCATTCTAGAAGGGATTAAAAAGGTAAGGGAACAATATTGGCATCCCAAGATAATTTATTGGGAGAATATGTTGAACAACTGATAGAGGGGGGTGAATCAGTTGTTACCGTGCTTAAAAAATTATGCTTATTTTAAACTCTTTACAAAGCACTCAATGGAAATCACAACAATGCATGGAAGTAAGCAATAGAACATTCAACATCATTCACACATATGAGATACACAGAGACAGATATTTCTTGAGGAAACCCATAAAGGGTAAAAACCTCTTCTCCTTCTTGGTATGATAAGTAATCTTTACATTATGTACATTATCATACATATGAGCTCCAACTCATTGTGAGGCTACAACTCTATTTTGCAAGCTGCAACTTGCTGAGAGAACCAACTCTTTGTTTTCTCTAGCACCCACTAGAAGGAAGCACCAACTTCCTGGTTTCTCTAGCACCCACTAGAAGGAAGCACCAACTCCCTGGTTCCTCTAGCACCCACTAGAAGGAAGCACCAACTCTCTGGTTTCTCTAGCACCCACTACAAGGAAGCACCAACTCCATGGTTTCTCTAGCACCCACTAATAGGAAGAAACAACTCCCTAAGTGTTCCAGCACCAACTGGATGGAAGCACCAACTTCCAGTCACATAGGCACCAACCTGTAAAACAGAGAACAACAGTTCTCCCATGCACCACCCTGCCACCCTGGTTTCTCTTGCTGCAACCAAATGGAAGCTACAAATCCCTGTGTTCAAGAACCCACTTGAACCTATGAGGACAACAGTCCTCCCTAGAACCTCCCTACCACCCTGAAATATAAATCTTTGCTAATGAAACTTATTACAATGATATAATTTTCATCAATGGCTTACCAGTCTCATCACTGTTCTGCTACACTGCTCTACTCTCCTGTATTACTGTCTCTCTGCCTGCATCTTCTTGCGCTTTATGATCTTCTGCTTTTCTCTACAAGTGCACCTCAATCTTCGTTTACTGTCTCAACTATGCATCTTTGTTCTTTTCTTCTGCTACACTTTATGCTCTACATCTTATTTTGATTCTCTGAATTACGCCTCTTCTGTGTATTTCAACTTCTGCCCACAGCATGCCATTTCCCCGTGTGTAATTCCTCTCTTGAGAAGCACCCATCTCTTCCTTGTGCTACATTCTTATTGTCTTTGTGCACCTTGTGCATGCTCTATGTGCAATACTTATGCATGTTCATTTCAGTGCAATTGTTATCCACATCGGGATCTTCACTGCCACTCCCCATTTCCACCGCTTCACTCCCTCAAGCATCAACACCCTCTCTCTATTCTGCATGTTCTCCTCATGTCGAGTCCTCTTCCAGATCATCATTGCAACTCTTCATCTTCTCTGGCCGTTAAACCCATGTGTCCATCATCACTGGGTGTTATGTCGAGATTCCTTAGCATGTCTAGCAGTCGAGACTCTTCGTCTTCTCTATCATAGTCAAGTTCATCCCCTCTGTTGCAGTTACAGGCTTCAACGCTCTTCCATCTATCAATCACCTCTATGAACAATATTCATGCCACTGGAAGATACCTCAAGACTCTTCATCTTCTCTGGCAATCACCCTGAAGTCTCTTCCAATCCTCTGGCAGAAACAATCAGTCGTTTCTAGCAGTTACACTGTGAACCTCCAAAAACTGCATCAGCAACTGAATCGCTAACCATCCAAGAGTCATGATTCAGTTCTGCTAAATCAATCATAACTGATCGATTAACTGTGAAGAGCGATAGTATCTCTTTGTTCATATTTCCAAGTATCCAACATCGTTGGATTACAAGCACATGGTCTCACGTTGATTTTGCCATTTCGCATTTCGTCATTTCGGCAATTCTAGTTGTGAGGCATCTCAACTCCCCAAGTCACGATATTTGAAATGGAGATTAGCTTCATGCTAGCTCCTCCCTTGAGCCTTCGTCGATGTGACCATAGGTTATGACCAGGGGCCAATTCTGAACATGCATTTCACATTTCGTGTTTCGGGGATTCTGTGAAGAGTCGTCTCGACTCTCCATGTCCCAAACTCTGAAATGGAGCTTGTCTCTTCAATCCCTTCTCTATAGCTCTTCGATGATGTGACCACCGGCAGCGATCAAGCACTTATCCATAAAGCGCTTTCACAATTTCACATTTCGGAATTCCTATGATGAAGGATCTCAACACTCCAAGTCGCGATCACCGAAATCGAGCTTGGTTGCACTACCTCCTTCCTCCATATTCCACAGATGTGAACATTGATGGTGACCACATCCTATGACCACTCGCTAATCATTTGAGCACTTCGCTCTTCATATCAACATTCCACGATCCGTGGTGATTGGACGACTATCCTCTGCTCCGGAACTTCATCTTTCAGGAATTTGGGGGAGAGTTGATGCTAAAACTCCCGAAACTAAATTCCTGGAATGATGTCACTTGATGACGTGTTGCTATCCATGTGTCTACCACATGTCACTCAGAATTGTGATTTCTAGGTTCCTGAAATGCCAAATCAATTGGACACTTGTCCTTATATGATTGTGCCACATGTCCTTTTTGACGTAGGTTGCCACCTGTCCTTGTTGACATGGTCTGATGATGTGCTTGTTTCGGAATTTTGGGGTTCACTACTTCAAAGGTTAAAGTTCCTTTAATCTTTGATTTTCCGGTCTGCGAAACTCCGAAATGGAGTCTTTGTTGATGTGCCTGTTTTGGGATTTCAGGGTTCCGCATTTCGCAACTTTAGGACTCCTGTGATGAGGAGTCTCGACTCTTGACTCCTCCAACTCCCCATATCTGAAACTCTGGTTGATGTGCCTGTTTCAGGATTTCGACGTTTTTCATTTCACAACTCCGGGACTCCTGTGATGAAGAGTCTCGACTCTTGACTCCTCAAACTCCTAGTATCTGAAACTTCGGTTGATTGAGTCGTGGTTTCACATTTCGCAATTTTCTTCCGTGAGTTGATTCCTTGACTCCTGGAGTTTAGGATTATGATATTTCCATGCCATCATCGCAACTGATCTTTCCTGTAACCATACCTTTGTCGTTGTTTTTCTTGCCATCAATAACTGTAAGAATTCTATCGTTTTTGTTGTTCTTGCCTATAGACATGCCATCATTGTTGTTGTTCTTTCCTATATACATGCCATCGTTGTTGTTGTTCTTTCCATCAATGACAAGCACGCTCTTCTTGTAAACATGCCAACAATCTCCCCATTTAGCATTAATGGAAACCTTGAACGACTGCGCTAATCTGTTTGGACCTCCAACTATAGCATCCGGTCCGAACCACTCCTTTTCTCCCCCTTTGACATCAATGTCAAAGAAAACATGCTCCCCTTGAGTTGTTGCAGTATTTTTATGAGGTATCAGATATTAAACTAACACAAACTCCCCCTGACAGGATGGACTTTCTTATTTGAGTCTTGCAGAATATTTGTATCTAAACCAGAGTCTTCTCATTGATTCTTGGACCTGTTCATCTTCATCTTCCACTGTATCCTCTGTAGAATACTCAATATTGCTCACCTCTCTTACTGGGACTCCTTCATCAACCTTTTCTTGTCATAACTAGATGACTCCCCCTGTCACTATTCTCTTTGCTTCTGACTATTTTCCCCCTTTGTTCCTAAAAGGTTAGCTTTCCTTGACAAGGTCTTTTCTCTTTTTATCTCTACAGGATGTCATGTATATCATTTTGTAAAACAAAATGTTGTTGTTGAAGATGTTGTTGTCCTACTGACACACTACGTAATTGTAGCTCATACTTTTCAAACAACCCTTGGATATCCCCATTGATTATCATCGATCTCTATTACTACAATTTCATTTTTCTTCCATGATGCATACAATCCAATGCTTTTATGACCATATTCAATCACAAGAAAAAACCGCTACAACCACTCTCATACCTGCTTTTCTTTTTCACAGACGAAGAACCTGTATCAGGTTTCTTAGGAGTATTAATTTCTTTCTTGTTGTATCCAATACCAGATTTTTCATTTGGTGATCTTTGACTATCCAAGAGCTTATCTAGGGTCATTGAGCTATTTTAGAACTTGCTTTTGGGTGTTTGACTTCTCAACATTCAAAACTTCAGCTTCCATCTTATGACATGATTCTTCTTCTACTTCTTCCATGGGATAAATGCTAACTGAACATTCTTTTATTGTATCTAAATCTTCTTCTTTACTTGCAGGGAGGATTCAACATCAACATTTTTGTTAGTCCTTATGCCTTTAGCCACCACTTGTCCTGAATTTACATACTTTATCTTACAATCTTTGGAAAGGACCACTCTTTACATCCTCTATCACACATTTGACTTACATTGAGAAAATTATGTTTCATCCCATCTATAGGAAGATCATCCTGAGAATCTCCTTTTCCATTACTTAAACTCACCATCCTTTTATCCTTGTTTTTACCTGGTTCATCATTTTCAAGGATCACATTTCCTATTTTGATTTTTCTCATAAGCCGAAGCCTATCCTTTTCTCCAGTCATGTGCTTGGAACATCTACTATCTATATTCCAGGGGTTCTTTTGTCTTTGAGCTGAAAGTGCTAGACCACATTTTTCACTATCTTTCTGTTTCCATGTGTTGGACTTTCTATCTAAGAAATTTATCCTTGGATCTGCTTTGTAATTCTTCAGATGGCAGTTTGTAGCTTTGTGGCCAAAGTTGTGACAATTATAGCATTCAATCTCATTGTTCAATAGGTCAAANCTGTTTATATTCCCAGAGGCCTTTTTATCTAAGAACATTATCCTTGGATCTACTTTATAATTCTTCATATGGCAGTTTGCAGCTTTGTGGCCAAAGTTTTGACAGTTATAGCATTCAATCTCATTGTTCAATAGGTCAAAGTTATTGTTGCAGTGTTGTATACTCATTGACTATTTATTATTTCTTGACCTCCTCAATTGCATGTCTCTAGACTTAATTTGGCAATTTGCAATCCGTGATGGTTTGTTACTTGGTTGTATCATTCTTTGTTGTGGAAGATATTTATTCCTTTGAAATATTAATTGCTCATGTCTAAGTCTTAAAGAACAATTTACATCTTTGTGACAAAAGCTAGAACAGTAGAAACAATATCCATAGAAAAATTCTTTGTACCTGGAAAGTGGTTGTCTTCTTTGAGCAAATCAATTTCTTCCATGTTGATGATGTCTTTGAGTAGGGAGTGCATTATTTCTTTGTTCTACAGATTCAGTCCTGGCACCTTTTTCTTTACTTGTCCTGGGCAGTTGATTGTCTTCCTTTGTTTCTGCAGGTTTGTTGTTGTCATTGTTTGTAGATTTGGCATGGACAATAGCTTTGACAAACTTGATGGGTTCTTTGTTTCTTGGCTGACCACTACTTGATCCTTCTTCATAACCCAAACTAGTTTTCATCTTTGGATTCCTTTGCTGATTTAGAATGGTGGCTAATGCTTCTGAGGCTTTGATACTTGATAGATTCTGATGATACAAGGCTTGAAACTTCTCCATCTCTTTCCTAGTTTTCACTACTTCTTCTTCTAGGGCTTCAGATCTTGCCCTCTTTTTTGATAGATGATGTTTTAGAATATCCTCGATTTTCCTTGCCTCTTTTAATTCCACTTTTAGTAGGGCAAAGTCTTCATCAAGATGTTTACTGTCTTTCTCAAACTGTGTCAACAATTGTTTTTGCTTTCTGTTCTTGATTCTTAGTCTGTCAATCTCTTCCAGTGCACTGATTAGTTCTCCTTCCATATCAACCACAACTTCTTCATCATTCTCTCACTACCTATGCTTTCAATATCATAATCCTCTTTTTCCATAAACATGAAGTCACTTACATTATCTTCACATGAAGAATCACTATTTGTGTCTTCTGAGTCATCATTGTTTACACATAAACTTTTCTTCTTATAAAATCTTCTTGATTTGTTCTTCTCTTCATCTTCAAAGTTTTGATCATGTTTCTTGTGTGGACATTTATTTGCAAAATGACCTATCTTACCACAGTTGAAACATTTGAAGGGCAGCTTACCTTGGTACTTGCCTGATCCTTTCTTTAATCTTCTCACGAATTTTTCTTCAATTTCATCAGGTTCACAATCCTCATTCATATCTGCTTTAAATGATGCTTCTCTAGAGGTGGTTTTATCTGTAACTATAGTCATTTCATATGCAGTCAACATTCCTAGAAGTTGATCAATAGAGAAGGTTTTTAGATCATTAAGTTCTTCTATAGCAGAGACCTTTGGGTTGAACCTATCTTGGAGAGATCTCAAGATTTTCTGAACTAAAGAAGGTTCCTCAATTTTTTCACCAAGTCATTGCATTCACCATTTCTTCTACTCTTAGAAAGTATTTACCAATAGTTTCATCTCCCTTCATCCTTAGCTGCTCAAAATGTATTCTGTAGGTTTGAAGCTTGGCGTCCTTTACCTTCTCATTACCTTCATAACTGTTAATGAGTTTGTCCCACATTTCTTTAGCAGTTTGAAGATGCATCACCTTCACAAAATCGGCTTCTGCAAGTCCATTCAGGATAGCATTCATTCCATTAGCATTAAAGCTAAATTCTAACTTGTCATCCTTGGAAGCTAGCACAACA